>CBVK0100234860.1:0-20105 GCA_900067695.1 Picea abies | reverse complement strand
CTCCTACGATCCAAATCTCTAGCCCAATCTGCATCCACAAAGCCATGTATATCGACCACTCTATCCAATTCCGGTCTTCCTTCGTAGAAAAATCCATAGCTAGTAGTGCCACACAAATACTTGAAAACCCTTTTTACTGTGTCCAATGTTCCTTCCTTGGTTTTGACATATACCTGCTCAAAACTCCCACTGCATGTGCAATGTTTGGTCTTGTACATACCATTGCATACACCATATGGAACATGAGACATGTTCTCCTCTTATTCATGTGTGTTGGGACACTGATCTACAAATAAATTTACACCGACAAGAATAGGAACCTTGACTGGTTTACATTCCTGCATATTAAACCTTTGTAATATTGTCTCGACATATTTTCTCTGATTTAACCAGAGTTTCCTATTTTTCCAATCTCTTTTAATTTCCATGCCCAAAATGAAATTTGCAGCACCAAGATCCTTCGTGTCAAATTTAGAGGACAATTGAGTTCTTACATCCCGGATAATCTCCTTGTCATTTTCTATCAACAACATATCATCCACATACAAGACCAAATAAATAATACGATCACCAATTAATTTGAAATAAGTATCATTTTTTTACACCACATCCTTGGTGATTGTTTTAACCCATGGAGGGACATTTTTAGCCTGCATAATAGCTCTTTCTTTTCCTTCACTGCAAATCCTTCTAGCTACTTCATGTATATTTCCTCTTCCAGATCCCCATGTAGGAATGTTGCCTTCACATCCATCTTTTCTACTTCAAAATCAAAAGAAAATAAATAGATAAAGAAATCTAATAGAAGTTAACTTGGAAACAGGAGAAAAAATTTCACCAAATTCAATTCCCTCCACCTGGGAATAACCTTTTTCTACTAACCTAGATTATTATTTCTCAACTTTCCTTTGACATTCAACTTCTTCTTAAACACCCATTTACTGCGAATGAGATTTCTTCTAGTTGGAAACTCCATTATATCCCAAGCCTCATTCTTGTCTATCGCTACCATTTCTTCCATCATGGCATTTTCCCATATTTTTCCATCCTCTGAATCCACTGCCTCCCTAACAATTATAGGATCAACATCAGTAATAAACAAACAAAACTTTGAATGGAAATCATGTGGAGTATATCTTTCCGGTTTCCTTTTTTCCTGAATCGATCTCTTCAATACTTGAGTATGAGGCTCTTCTTCTCCTGATTCATGTTATTTTGTAGATCCTAATTCATTATCCTTCAATTTAAACTCTACTTTCTCTGGTTCTTCTTCACTTCGTAGAAATTATTGTTTGAAAACATCTTTGATTTCTATAAATACCACATCTCGTATATACACTACCTTCTTAGTTTTTGGGTTCCAAAGTTTATAACCTTTCAAACCATATTTATACCCAATAAAGATACACTTATCATCCTTTTTGTCTAGCTTACTCCTATTTTCTTTTGGAACATGAATATAGGAATCACATCCAAATACCCTGATATGTGTAAGAGAGGGTTTCTTACCAATCCATACCTCATGTGGAATATTTTCATCCAACACTAATGAGGGTGATCGATTGACTAGGTAGCATGCAATGCCCACTGCCTCTGCCTAGAATTCATGTGCTAACCCGAAACCATTGAGTATGCATCTTTATTTTTCCATTAGCATCCTATTGATCCTTTCCACAACTCCATTTTTCTAAGGTGTGTATGGAGTAGTCTTCTTCCTTTCTATATTTTACTTCTTATAGAATTCCTCAAATTTGTTTACGTATAATTCTCCATCATTATCCGCCCTCAAAACCTTAATTCTTTTCTCTATTTGATTCTTCACAAGAGCCTTAAAATATTTAAATATGTCAAAGACTTTAGGTTTCTTCCTAAGGAAATAAATTCATGCATTCCTCGAGAATTCATCTATAAATGAGACATAGTACAAAATTTTCACATTGATGGAACCGACATAGGTCCAAACACATCATTCTGCACCAACTGTAATATCCCCTCTACTCTTGTAGCACAAGAGGTGAATCTTACACAATTATACTTATTATATAATCAATGTTCAAAAAAATCAAAATCCAAAGAAATTAGACATACCTTCAACCATACCTTTATTGTGCAGTATTCTAAGGCCCTTCTCTCCAATATGCCCTAGTCTTTGATGCCACAAAATAGTATTTTGCAAGAGATTGTAGGAATTTTTTCTTCTTCAAATCCAATATCAAGAACAACGAATCTATTGAACCTGTCACTAATAGTTCTTCCCAAAAACATATACAAAGTTCAAATCCGAACTCCCTTTAGCAATACCATTTCCCCTCAAGCCATCCTGTAGGTTTCTTTCTCAAACACTTTTTTTACCCCCGTGTCATCCATTTTTCTTACAGAAAACAAATTTCTAGCCAATCTTGGGATGTGTAGAACACCAAAGAGTGTTCTAATTCTTCCATCCATGAGCTTTAACTTGACTTTTCCTCTTCTTATTATTTTGGTTGTCAATTCATCTCATAGAAATATGTGACCTTCATCATGCATTTAATATTCGTAGAACCACTCCCAGTGAGGATTCATATGAAAGGATGCACGTACTTGAATCGACCAACCATGCCTCATGATATGCATGTGTGCTTGAAGAATCCAAGTACACATCCCCTCATTCGTCCATGGAGGTTTTTTTTTTGTATAAGGAGCATCATCAGATCCCTTCCCTCTCTCAACACTTTTGGATCTACAATGTTTATTGTAGTGTCCTTGTTTTCCACCTTTTCAAATAAGGGTTGAAGTTATTCCCTCTCTCAACACTTTTGGATCTACATTGTTTCTTGTAGTGCCCTTCTTTTCCACATCTCCAACATACCTTCAATTTTTTTCCAAGAGATTTAGATCTCCCACTTGAGGTATTAGATCTATTTCTTTCTTTGGAGTGTCCTCTTGCAAATAAGGAATTTGTTCTCTGTACTTCCATTTTTTTTTCACCTCGTCTCCTCCAACAAAAAGGATGAGACCACACCATGGAAGATTAAAGTAGTTGCATTACTACCTATGGCTACAACCAGACTATCCCATGAGTCTGATAAAGAGAACAATAAACTAATACACTTATATTCATCGAAAGTATTAATATCAACAAATAATAACTAACTTACTACAATATTGAAGGTGTTCATATGTTCTGTCATCGAGTCTCCACATTTCATCCTGAGGTTGTACAACTTCTTTTGCGGGAATAATTTATTTACTAGGGACTTATTATACAAAGCCCCTAATTTATCCAATAATTCCTTTGTTGTAGCTTCCCTTGACACATCTAGTAATACTAAATTAAGATACACAACCAGATTGTTCTCTTCCTCTTCTAACCCAAATTTGCCCAATCTTTTGTTGACATTCTTATAGGTGTAGTACTTGGATCCACAACAATCCATTGATATTTGTCCACTAATGGATTTTCCATCTTGATCTTCCATAGCTCAAAATTTTTCCCATTAAATTTATGAACCTCTATTTTTTAATTTCTCGCCATATCTTTTCGCCAAAAGAGTCGATACTACAAAGTTCCCATTGTAACAAGGCTTATCACGGACCCGAGCCAAACCCCTGGGCACAAAGATGTCCCCCTGAAACCTACAATTTATGTAATACCAAATGTATATTTTAACCTTATACAATTAATTACTGCAAATGGATTCTTAATAAAAATCATAAAAGATACAATGACACACACACACACATTACACAAAGATTTTACCCTGGAAACCCAAACTGGGAAAACCAACAACCTACCGCACCTCTAATTCTTTATTCATAATTATTGATTATTTACATTACAATATATAGGATCTCACTATATCCAAAACCCCTAATCCATTGACTCATATTAGTCAACAACCCTAATTCCTTAACCAGAATTAAAAAACCATCAACAGAAAATGTACACTTAAAACCGCTAAAAAATGGATGAAAAAAACCACCAAAAACCATGCAACACAGACATTAGAAAATCATGCAACACATACATTATATCTAGTCATTCAAATAATATAACACATACTCAACACTCTCATTATATCTCATATTTTTAAGAGTGGATATTTACATTATTACAAAGACTTAACTAAAACAAAGTATGGATTAACGTTTCATGATAGTCATATTTTTCAAGAGTAGATCTTTGCATTATCACAAATAATTTGACTAAAACAAAATATGCATTGACCTTATACTTTTCAAGAGTGGATGGACCAACGAATGACACTCACGATGTGAGAAGAGCTTGGATATTTAGGTGTTTATATTATTTAAATCTCATTGTTGCTTCACAACTGAAAGAAAAATGAGTAGTGGGAAAGGGAAACTTTTATGTAATGGGCGACTTTGTTGTCATTATTATCATATATAAACATTTTTGTTTTGTCATTTCTCTTTTTAATAAATTATATGCTACTAAATTACAAAATTGATGTGTTAAAGTTGCTAGTCCTCTCCTTCGCCACAAGTCTTAGATAGATAAATACTTTTGGCTAAGGAGAGGACTTAGAATTTGGACAAGGAAATATAGTAGCAATAATTAGGTATCAGAGTTGTTATTTCTTCTACATCGAATATATATATCTATCTTCTCCTCTTACAAAAAAATAAATAAATAAAAAATCATTATATTTCAATGGGTATTCATTGTGTTTGAATCAGAGATTTAATTTCATGAACATTAAATTAGGATTGTGATTTGCATGTTAATTTATATTATTGATTGTGTTCATGAACATTAAATTAGGATTGTTATTTGCATGTCAATTTATATTATTGATTGTCTTCATGAACATTAAATTAGGATTGTTATTTGCATGTTAATTTATATTATTGATTGTCTTCATGAACATTAACTTAGGATTGTTATTTGTATGTCAATTTATATTATTGATTGTGGTAAATGAAGAACGGGGAAAGTTGTATTGTTGTTCCTTTTGTGTAAATATGTTGATAAAAAATGGAACTAGAATATGATAAATTGCAGCTCACACAAAATACAAGGAAAACTATTATGTAAGTAGGTTCTTCTCTCAATATTCACCATTTATTTTTAATATGTATGCAATCCCTAAAGGAATTTAGATAGGTACCTATCTTTTTGTTTGTCAATGAACCTAACCCATTCATCAAGGAAATTGCTTAGACGACAAGTAGTAAAAAGTCCCTTAACACCAAGGTGTCCTCCTCAACAACATACTTACTTAGATGTTTATTGGTCATACATAAAGCTTGGAACTTTATACAATACAATGATGATTATAAATCGTGAAAAATTGAGAAAATAATATTATATACATATTTTTTTCCAAATTAAGAGATATTTTAAACTTAAAATAAAAATGTGATTATAAAACTATGAATGACAATAGTAATTAGAAAAATTTAGGTTAAATTTGAAAACAATTTATTGGTGATTACACTTAGACAAAGTGTCGTGGTGGAGAGAAGTTAAGATGATTAAAGCCAAAGTGGTAAGTTATCCATTCAATCATGAACTTGATATAATGGAAATGAAAAAATAAATTTGATCAAAAGAGAGGATTTCATAAGATACTATTGTTATTAAGGTATATGCAACAATAAGGTATATGTTGGGTTCCAAAGGCTTGGAATACCCTATCAATATGACTTATGAAAACATCATGGATTACATAGAGGACATTTTTTCAAAGAATCATATTTTTTACAATGGCCCCATCGGTTATCCATGCCATGAGATTGTTGCAATACATCAGAATTTATCCAACGCAGGGGATGAGAATCAAGGGTAGGTATATTGGTCCCATATCGATGGTGGTGGATCACTTAATGAGATGGGCCTAAAGGCTTAGGTGGATGGATGTATCAAAATCGCATTCAAGTCATCATTATAATTTATGTTCTACAAGTAACATAATTGGTGTACTACATCAATATTTTCATTTGGATATGACATATTTTGGTAAAGAAACTATAAAACCAATCCTTTGTGCATCAGAAGAGAAGAATAAGGTAGTAGTAGGGGAGTATCTTATGGTAAAATTTTTGGCTCCTTTGGGAGAGGGTGAGATTGTGAGAAATTGGTATTCACATGAATTGTTTCATAAGGTAAAGAAAGGGTTAGGAGATAAGGAATAAGTTCTCAAGATCACATCTGTAAGTAGTGGTGGTGAAAAGGGAAGGAAAAGTTGTGGAGGTTATTCTAGTCTAAGGTGTAGCAAGAGGTGCATCTGAAAGAAATGTTTGATGTGGTTGGTCTTATACGATAATGTCAAGTGCACCAGGTGGTAGGTATGGCATCATAATAATTGTTACAACATTTTCAAGGTTGAAGGATGTGTGCAAAACCCCTAAAGGTATGGTTGATCCAACTTTAAGAGCTAATTCTAGGTTCTTGTCCACAATTCAATGTGTTAGTCATATGGTGGATGGATTTCATTTTTAGTTTTTTCAAGGATTTGGAGTTGATCCTAAGGAAGAATTGGTAATGGTATTCATCCATGCTATTTCTTAAGAACTAGACCCCCTTTTGCAACACAAAGCTGGAAAAATCGCATATTGTTCCCATTTGGGTTGAGTTGCCTGAAGTCCCACTAAAATTATAGCCACTAGTTTTTTTAAGGAAATGTGGAATTCTATAGACACCTTTGTTGAAGAAAATATGTTTTTTCTAGACACAAGGGCTATGAACTTTGGGAGGATTCTTGTATGTCTAGATCCTCAAAAGGGGTTGGAAAATGAAATACTCATACAAGGAAACCCTATTACTAATTTACAAATCATATGCTATTTAGGAATTTCTTTTATGTGCATAAGGTGTCATCTCTATGGTCACTTGGTGGTTGAGTGCAATCTAAATCTCAATAGGAAAGTTTGAGTGAAGAAGTCTAGTGCAACTAATAGGGATGAGGTAGGTAGAAATAGTTGTAACAATTCTCTATAGGTTGGGCCTTTTCTAAAGGAGGTTGGGGTATAGTAAAAAATGGCAGAGGAGATTAAAAAATTGCTTGTTTCTCTTTAAGAGGTTGGAGATCCTAATTAGGCTAATGGGATAGATACTCAACCTAAACAAGAGTTTTCTCTTAAAGAGTATAAGTAAATGACTCTGTAATTTTTTATCATCACCGAAAAGTGTATTTGTATTTTTTATACTCATCCCATAATATTAAAAAACTTAGACAGAGTAGGGTTGGTAAAAATGAACTCCACTATTTATTGTTCGAGTGAAAACCTTCCAAAGAAGGTAGCATCTCCCTTAGGGACTTGGAATAATTTTGAAGAGTGGGTGGATCAATCTAAGAACCCATTTACAAATATATGCATGCCTCTAGTTAGAACCTACTCTTGTTTAGAGAGAGGAGGACATTCTGAGGCTTCTATATATTATTTGATACTTAGACCTACTAGGGTTATCGTTTAAGGGGTTGAAGGTGGTCTAGGATGATTGAGTCCATTGGTCCTTCTAGATTTAGAAGGGGCTAGAAATCAAACATGTCTTTGGCATAGGAAACTAATAGAAAGGAAATATTGGTTGGAAAATGGCATCCTATACTCAACATCCAATATATGTCAATACAATGATATGCATGTGTATTTATACTTTCTCATGATTATTCCTAGGGGTCTATGACAACTATCCATAATTATTAAATTCATTTCATTTAACTTCCTAGTGGGCCTATTTATTACCCACCAAATATCAAGTGGGTATATTTGATGATTATCAATGCATTACATTCATTATACCCCTTGGGTGCCTCCATATGTACCCCATGTTATCCTACCTAAGTACATTACATTTAATTTAGAGGAGGAATTTTCCAGATAGGGGGAATGATTAACTTGGGGAATATTTTGATTCTTTTCAATGAAAAATATGCATAAGTATTTTTAGATGACTACCATGGGTTTATCTTTTGGTGAAAAAATCCTATTATAGGTTCATGGGTGTCTTTAGCATGAAAAATTCATTATTTGTATAAAACCTGTAGAAAGTATAATTCCATCAATGTTTACTTGGTTAAATGATTGCAGGTCCCTAGAAAGCATATTCAAAGAACATATGTTGATGGTTAGAATGTTCAAATTTTTAAATATTTGAAGATATTAATGGATAAATACATTTTTCATTTATATTTTCATGTTGTATCTATTGATGGTGTGGATATTATTATTTTATATACTTGAATGGACTCAATTGGCACAATTAATATTATTGTACAAACACAGTTTATGAAGCTTTGGTATAGGAAAAATAAAATCACACTATAGGATATTTATCTTACTAAACAACAAGGGCCCAAGGTGGGACATGAAGTAGAGATTACAAGGAAACTAATTGCAATACCAATAGTGACACTAGATGAAAATTAAAAGGCTAAATCTAAATAAGGGTCTATAGAAGAACCTAAAGGAGAGCATAGGAAGGGCATAACAAGGAAGAAAAATATACAATGGTGCATGACTCAAGGGAACCACATGATTAAGAGTCAAAGATAAAATAACCAATCGATAAGGCTATTGTATATCACCACCCAAACCACTCAAATAAACAACAACCATCAACGCAATGCCATGAGCATCATCAACCCTATTATGGACCTACATGGAACTAGAACAACAACTAGTATAGAGGTACAAGGAGGAATAAAAGTAATGCATGGGAATAATATAGCACAAAGACAATAGGAATCCATAGGAGTAACCATAAATAATATTGGGGTGGCCAAGAAAAAATTGGACACCATGTACACATTTCATTAGGATGGATGTATGCTCGTGCTTGGTACCAATTAAAAAAATTGCTTAACATAGCATATTATATGTATTCCACTCATATTTCTAGGAAAAAACATGCGAAGGGGGATGAAATGCAATCTACCACCTAGGGAGGTACCCTAATGGGAATAATAAATGTAATGTGGCCATAATCTTGGAGTGATTCCCACTTTATAATTGGTGGGATGTTGGAGATTGTATTGTACTAGCATAGCTTATAGAGTGATTCTTTCCACAAGGGAGTACTTGATGGAATTAACCTATCTTAGGGGTTTTCTATACATTCTTATGCGGATGCATTCTATCATTTTTAAGTTAATGATTTTTATTTTATCTTGTATCTACTAAGGTTTACTACATAACCACAATGGAAACTATTACACCTAACATTTCTCGTATGCTTCAGATTCATATTTTGGCAGAGTCTTTAATGCACTTCAATGTCCTTTATCTCCTAATTTAGAGCCATATTAAGATTTTTAATTGAAACATAATTTATTGTACAAATTTGATAAGCTTTGTGTACCTCATAATGGATCATGGGAATCTCTTTGAAGGAGGCACACTCTACGTCATGGGAATCTCTTTGAAGGAGGCACACTCTACGTTATATGATAGATTCTTTGGAAAGTAGAAGACTCTTAATCACATGCAATGCTTCAATTGAACACATATACAAATAATTGTTCTTCATTTCCTAGGGAATTTTGTAGTTAGTTGTGTGCCCAAATATTATAATAATGAGTTAGATGTAATAATGAGTTGGATTTCTCTTTCCCCTTAGCCATTCCTATGCATCCTTGAAAAAATAACATTTCCGTGTAGCTAATTGGTTTCTTATGATTATTAGACATCATGATTTTATTTTTGTATTTGTTGGCATATTCAACAAAATGACTAATTTTATGGAGTGCACTAAGCGTTCCTCTTCTAGTCACTTGGCCTAGCTATTCTTTAATCATGTTTTGGGACATTTTAGTATTCTCAGTAATATTATCATAATCAACATTCATTATTTAATAGACATATTTAGAAATCCTTAAAAAATTGTGAAGTAGTGAATTAAACGTTTGTACCACATTTCATCCACAGAGTATGACGAACAAACTAAAATAGTTAATTATTTATATCCTTATCCAATCCTCTAGAATCTTCAATTAGTTTTCTCCATAAAAGTTGCATTTAACTCCAAAATGTTTGTTCATTATTTCACATCCCATATACTTTTTGAAGTTTATGTTGGATTTTAGTGTTTGTCCCCTTTGAAATGTCTCTCTCTTTCCCTTTTTCTTATACTACACATGCTTCATCCCTTATCCTCTTTGAATTTTATATTGAACTTTAGTATATGTTCCTTTCTTGTAGTAAACCTTGATAGATACAAGAGAGGATAAAACCTTAAACTTCATAAATAAACCCTTAAACTCCAAAGGCACGCAAAACATTTACCATGAACAACACAATAATATAAAGAGGAGAACCCTTAAAGTAGGATAACACCATCAAATACTTCTTATGGAAGGAATCACTCCACAAGCCATGATTGTTACAATACAAATAATCCAATACACCTACAATACAATGATACTCATGTGTATTTATACTTTCTTATGAGTATTCCTAGGGGTCTATGCCAACTATCCCTTATTATTATATTATTTTATTTTAATTACATAGTGGACCTATTTATTATCCATCAACTACCAAGTGGGCCTATTCCATAATTATGGCCACATTAAATTCATTATCCCCTTGAGTACCACCTCCCTAAGTACATTATATTTACAAAATGCCTCTTTGTTTGTCTTTTCTAAATGCTACAAATGTTATAAAAAAACAAGAAAACAGTTTTTTGTCAAATATTTACATTTCATTTAATTCAAAGTTATTTGTATTATTATAAAGACTTGATTAAACCAAAGTATGAATTTACCTCTTATAACACCTCTTATAACACCCCGTCTTTTTTAATAATGAATATTTACATTATTGCAAAGATTTCATTAAAACAACTATAAATTGATTGATATCTCATACTTTTTTAAAGTAAATGTTTGCATTATTACAAAAACCAATATCTCATACTTTTCCAAAGTGGATGTTTTGCATTATTACAAAGACTTGACTAAAACAAAATATCCAAAGTGGATGTTTTGCATTATTACAAAGACTTGACTAAAACAAAAATATGGATTAACTTTTCATAATACTTCATATTTTTGAAAAGTGAATATTTACATTATTGCAAAGACTTGACTAAAACAAAATATAAATTAACTTCATACTTTTCCAAGTGGATGGTTTGCATTATTACAAAGACTTGACTAAAACAAAATATGGGTTAACTTTTCATAATACTTTATATTTGTTTTAGTATATTTTTAAAACAAAATATGGATTAACTTTTCATAATACTTTATATTTTTGAAAAGTGAATATTTACATTATTACAAACGTTTTTCATAATATTTACATTAAAACAAAATATAAATTAACTTCTTATCTAACTTATATTTTTTTTCATTTTTTCCAATTTACAATATCATATTTTTTTTTCTAAAACAAAACATTTACATTATTACATAACCTTGACTAAAACAAAATATGAATTGACCCAATAATACTACTTCATATTTTTCAAGATTAGATGTATGCATTATTACAAAGAATTAGACTAAAACAACATATGGATTGACCTATGATGATACCTCTTTATTAAACTTTTCCATAGTTAATGTATGCATTATTACAAAGACTTCGAGTAAAACAAAGCATCACAAAGACTTAACTAAAACAAAGTATGGATTGACCTTTTAGTGGATGTTTACATTATTACAGAGATTTGATTAAAACAAAGTATAGATTGACCTTTTCAACACTAGATGGACCAACGAATGGCACTCACCATGTGAGAGGAGGCCGAATATTATTTAAATCTCATCATTGTTTACAATCGAACAATTCCTTATAAAGGAAATAGTTTGACCATCAACGCTAGATGGTGTTATCACACCATCTTTTTAATAGGTAATGCGTTATAAATTATTTATATTTATGAATTATTATAAATATTAAAATATATAAAAATGAGAGTATAATATGATCAATTAACTTTCATTCTATGTCAACTTAATTGAGTCAAACCTTAAAAGCTAGAATTCCAATTTGTGTTAAATTTCTAGATTATTTAGATTTTCTTTTATATTAAAATTATTAAGATGTTTTCTAATAGCTTTAGTTTTTATATTCACAATTGAACATTCTTAAATTGAAATAGATAAAAACTTTATAATTATTTTAGATTTTTGGATAATCATGTATTTTTTATTCCATGAATTCTTCGAAGTTTTTATTGTTGAATCACAAAATGTTGATCCAAAATGGGAGATCCTTCTCTTCTTTATCTCTTAGGAATACACATCAAACCAAGGACTTAAAGGTTGCATTCATCCGTTACAATAGAAGGATGTCTTTTTAGCTCAAGGCTCACTTAGTCAAGAACACAGAATTGGAAGCAAGGTTGGCCATTCAAAGAAATCAAATTGAGAAGCTCATTATAAACCACAACATACAATATGAATTGATCCTAGGCTTAGCAAGAAGCTCCCATTACTTGGCCTTTTTTTCCAAAGTTCTCTCTTGGGTTTGTCAAAAAAGATGTTATGGAGGAGGATAGAATTGAGAAAAACCAAGGAAATATAGAATATAAAAATACAATTCTAGAATCCAGTGAAGATCTGTCAAGCAAGAAGCCCTTAGTGGGCATGCCCTTTTTTTTTTTTTAATTCTTAGGGTTTTATGTTATGTAAATTAATAATTTTTTAAAGCCAACATATTAGAATTTATTTCTGCAAATTTTTTAGTTATGTTGAAAAAATTGTAAGAACAACTTACCCTATAGGTAGGATTTATATAATTTTGTTGGGACAAGGGTGTCATACACCTTGCAATGTTGCAATAGAGTAGAGAATACTTACAATGTTGTAGTAGAGGAGGGGATATTTGCAATGGTGTAGTTGAGAAAAGAATACTTGCAATGCTATAGTATAATAGAGAATACTTGCAGTGTTGTAGTAGAGCATAGAATACTTCCAAATTAGTGGTAGAGAGAAGTGGTAGGGAATAACTTATTGTTGGTTTCTAGTATGAAGAAATGGTAAACCATAAATGGTTTGTGGTTTTACTATGCCTATTTATTGAGTGCTAGTGATAGAGAAAATCACAAAGTGTGAGTTTTATCTTATTATTATGCTACTGAAATTTCTCCAAAATTATGCTCCTGTCAAACATTATTGTTGAGAGCATAGAGACTCTGTATTGTAACCATTTAGTTCTTAAATAATATATTGAGATTGATTTAAAGTGTGGGGTTTTTCTCTTGGAAGGGTTTTCCCCAAGAAATCTTGTTGTCTATGGTTTTTTATTTATTTCTCTGTTGAAACTATTCTATTTTTTAGTTTTTTCACATTATTCTCTCATAGATTAGTTTAGGAAGCGTAATAAACACCTATGATTCATTTCATTTGGTATTAGATAATGATCACCTAAAATATAAAGTGTTAGGGACAAGGTTTGTTTTTATAATATTTTTTTGAGTGGGAGCTTGCGCAGAAGGAAATATTGTTGTAGGGAAATGGAAAGCACATACAGATTAGAAATGGAGAAGTTTAATGGAACCAACTTTGAGTTGTGGAATCTCAAGATGAAGGATCTTCTTGTAGATCAAGATCTATGGGTTGCAATATCTAGAAACAAACCCATTGGTATGATAGATGAAGAGTGGGTGGTGTTGGAGATAAAGGAAAGAATCCTTACCAAACTTTGTTTGGTTGATTTAGTGTTATTGAACATTTTTGAAGAAAATACAATTGTTTTTCTTGAGCACGGGTGATAGTGATTCTATAGACAAGAACCTAGATGCATTTAATATTGTTGTGATCTAGTTGATCTCAATTGGAGTGAATATGGATGAGGAGGATCATTGTGTGAACCTTTTGTGTTCTTTACCAAATTCATGGGACAAGCTAGTAATGGTCATTGGAAGCACTATGAAAAACATTATTGCTTGATGAAGCTGTGGTTTCTTTACTCTTAGAGGATGTGTGGTGGAAATATTTTGAATCCACCAATGAGGCCTTAGTTGTTCATGAAACATCGAAAGAGAAAGGAAAGAAGAGAGAAAAGGGTAGATCCAAATCCCATGGGAGACATAATTCTTCTAGAAAGTTTGAGGAAAAATGTGGGAACTATGACAAGGTTGAGCATTTCAGAAGGGACTGGAAGGAAGAGAAGAAAAATAATGATTATGATGAAGATTTTGAAAATTATTCTCAATAGGATGGTAAATATGTATTTTTTGTAGCTTTGGAAACCCGTGCAAGCTAGAGTGCATGGTTGATAGACTCTAGATCTTCCTTCCATATGGCTTCCCATTGGGATTGGTTTTCATCATATGAGAAATATGATTGTGGGATGGTATAAATTGGTGATGACTCTCCTCTCAACATAGTTGGCCATGGTAGAGTCTTGATCAAAATTCCTCGATGGTAGAGTAAAGGGGATTTGTGGAATTTTTCATATTCTAGGTCCGACACGAAACCTACTATCAGAGAGTACACTTAATAATGTGGGTGTGTACATTGTTTTCTATGAGAAACAGTGTAAGATGGTTCGAGGAGATATGGTACTCACTAAGGGTGTTTGTGTGGGAACTTTGTTCCATATTGACACATGCACTATTGAGTGTAATAGTTATTCAATTTCTGTAGCAAAGAGATCTATACAATCTACAAATTCACAATCAAAACCTCCTAAAGAATCCCTTGCTTCAGAAAGCCAGTTACATGTAGTGAAAACAATGTTATGGCACCAAATATTGCTCCATATAGGTGAGAAGGGCCTATGAGCCTTGAAAAAAAAAATATTGTCGATGGATTGAATGATTGTACTCTTGAATTTGATTACTATGAGCATTTCAGATATGGAAAACATAACCATTTTCAATTTTATTCTAGTTCTCACAAATCTTCTATGTTCCCGGACTTAATTCATCATGATGTATTAGGTCCAGTTAAAGTTCCTTCGATTTCTAAGGCTTTGTATTATGTGTCATTCATTGATGATTATTATAGAAGGACATGGGTATATTTTCTTAGAACTAAATATGAGGTTTTTAGTTGGTTTAAGGAGATTAAATCTCTCTTGGAAAATTAGACTAGTAGGAATATTAAGGTGTTTGGGATTGATAATGGCAGTGAGTTTTATTCTACAGAGTTTGATAAGTTCTATAAGGAGAATGGAAATGAAACACATGAGACAAATCTTTATACCCCTCGATAGAATGAAGTTGTACAACAGATGAATAAAATGTTGATGGAGAGAGCTAGGAGTATGCTTATTGGAGTCGACTTAGAGAAGAAGTTTTTAGCAGAAGCCATTAGTACTACATGTTTCTTGATTAATAGGTCTCCCACATAAAATATTACAAACAAGACCTCTATGGAGGTTTGGACAGACAAGAAGCCCTCATTTAATCATATTCGTGAATATGGTTGTGAGGCATATGCTCACGTGCCTAAGGAGAAGATATCAAAGTTGGATAACAAGGAAATGAAATGTATTCTCATTAGTTATGGTGTTGGTGTGAAAGGGTACAAGATTTGGGATCATGTGGCTAGAAAATTTTTGTATAGCATGAATGTTTTTTTCCATAGAATTTAAGTCTTATTCCACAGTGATGCAACCATAAGAGGAAGAGAAGAAGTTATTGATTAAGCTACCACATAAGACCAAGAAATTTGAATAAAAAAATGAGCAAGAAGTTCATGATGGACCTAATGAGGAGGAGGGTTTAGAGAGTTCAAAAAAGGAGGAAGAAACTACACCTCAAACTTTAAGGAGGTCCACTCGAAAATAAGAAAACTAGAAAGGTATAATTATATCACATCTAATTTTAGATGTATATTTCTTTATTTTCTAACATCGATGAGCCTAGAACAGTGAAAGAGGCAATGGAGATGGAAAATAAGGATTCTTGGAGATTGGCCATGGATGATGAAATGGATACACTTATAAATAATGATGCATGGGACTTGGTCCCATTACCTGATGGATGGAAACTAGTTGTATGTAATGGGTATTTGAAAAGAAGATTGGTTTATATGGCAACATTGGAATGAATAAGGAAAGGTTGGTTGTAAAAGGATATTCCCAAGTTGAGGGGATAGAATTTGGTGAGATATTTTCCCTAGTTTCTAAGTTAACATCTATTAGGTTCCTATTATTTATAACAATGGCCTTTGATTTGGAGACAGAACAAATGGGATGTGAAAAATTGATTCCTACATGGTGACTTGAAGGAGGATATATATATATATATATATATATATATATGACATATCTAGAGAACTATGTTGAAAAAGGTAAATAGTCTTTGGTTTCCAAGTTAAAAAAGTCTTTATATGGTCTCAAATAATCTCCCAAAATGTGATACCAAAAGTTTGATTCTTTTTTGTTGGGATTAGGATTTATGAGATCCAAATCAGCTCATTATGTGTATTATAAACAATATGGTGATCAGTTCCTTGTTATCACTCTATATGTAGATAATATGTAATTATTTAGTAGTATTAAGAATGTGATTTGAAGTCTCATCTTTCAACACAATTTGATATGAAGGACTTGGGGGTTGCAAAATATATCTTAGGAATGGATATCAGGAGGGACAAAGAAAACAAAAGACTTCAGTTGTCCCAGAGTAAGTATGTAAACTATGTACTATAGTTTTTTCACATGGCATATTCCAAAACATGGAGTGTTATAATTTCTATGGGAACTAAGCTTTTAGTTGAGTAGTTCCCTACAACATCTGTGGAGATGGAGGAAATGGTTTCTATTCCTTATGACAATACGGTAGTTTGGTGTATTCTATGGTTTGTACTAGAATAGACATTTCCCAAGCAGTGGGATTCTTGAGTCAATTCATGGCTAAACCTATACGTGAACACTAGGCTACAATGAAGAGGGTCTTCGGGTATTTGTGAGACACCTTCGAATATTCAATTTTCTTTCATAGCGATGTTTCATGGAACCCACACTCAGTGGATATATAGGGTTATGTGGATTCTGATTGGAAAGGGGATGGCAGTAGAAACAGATCTATGAGCGGATAAAAGTTTCAATTGTTTGATGGAACAATGAGTTGGATGAGTAAGAAACACGTTGTAGTCACTTTTTCCACTATAGAGGCCACAAATTATATGGAAACTACTCATTCCTATAAGGAGGCCCTTTGTATTATGAAACTGTGCTCAAAAGTAGGGCTAAGTTAGAAATCTATTACGATTCACTGTGATAGTAACAATGACATTTGTATGGCTAACTTTCATGCAAAGACAAAGAATATAAATATCTAGTATTGTTTCATTAGGGACATGGTAGAGAATGGATAGGTGATGCTATAGAAATTTGACACCTCGTAGAATGTTGCATATGCATTGACAAAACTAATGAGCACAAGTAAATTCAAGTGGTGCTATGAGTCTATGGGCCTTATGGGCCCTAGAAATTAGCTCATAGTTTTATGCGTTCTCCCTTTTACCATTGCAAGGTATATGCCAAGTGGGAGAATGTTGGGACAGGTGTGTCATACACCTTATAGTGTTGTAGTAGATGTAGTGTCCCCACTACATCACCCATAAAAAATTCTAATATCAATAAAACTAAATGCATCTACAACATTTCTAAAACATTAGTGCAACAACTTGTATTTGCTCATAAATCAGAGTTTATACATAGCAATAAAAACCAATGAAATAAATTGATAAATAGAGATAAAAACACTTATCTTTTAACAAAAAATGAGCAACTAACTACAAGGGAAGAAAATTCATCACAATCGTATATTTTCTTCTCCAAATATCAATAGAAAATCACCCCCAAGTTGGGGTTACAATTCCACAAAAAAGAGTGTCTCTCTCACAACCCAACTAGTTTTCTAACAACTCTCCCAATCCTCCAACTCTGTTCCCCTCAACCTATGAAACTCAAGGAATTGGGGTCCCCCTTCAATGCACATAGTCCCTTAGTCCTTCCCTCTTCACTCTATGGCTCTAGCACAAGGTTGGCTAGGAACCTCTAATGGTGGGGACTCCGAGGATGCTAGTTTCCCCAAGAAAACTAACAGAACAACCCATTTTTCAAGGGAAATTCACTTACACATAAATATCCCTCTATACATGCATAAAAACCCACTTTCTCATGCAACAATAGCTCCAAAACGCTTCCCACAACACCTACTATAACTGTCCTCAAGCTCCAATTCTCTCCACTCCCTTACTACTCCAAAAACTGCATGTAAAAATTGCCTACAATGGATACTTGAATTTCGCTTTTACCCATGAGAGTTGACTCACATTCCCCAAGGTTGATTGTACTTATCCCCCATTCTCTCATAACTATGAGATGTGACTTTTCCCACCAACCCCTCCTACATGTGTTTAATTATTGGGCTCGCATACACTCAAAAGGAAAATAGAAAGGTTCACTCAAAGTATTGATTTTAGGAAAGCGGGTTGGAACTAATTCCCATGAATAATACCACCCCTTTGGACCCCTTTCTTAGACATTCCTAGACACCCCCCTCTCTTGTGGAAACATACTCCCAATTACTTTGTCTGTTTCCAACCATAACCAACGTCACATTTATTTTATTATTTCGATCATATACAATGTTTAGAAATTACATATTCGGGCCCGCGACCATACATCATATTTAATTACACTTCACTAAAATGGGGATTATAAACAGGGGTGTTACAATAGAGAAGAGAATACTTGCAGTGTTGTAGTAGAGAAGAGAATATTTGTAGTGTTGAAGTTTAGAAGAGAATACTTGTAGTGTTGCAATAGAGCAGAGAATACTTGTACTGTTGTAGTAGTGAAGAGAATACTTTTAAAGCAGTGGAAAGGAATAACATGTTGGTGGTTTCCAATATGCTGAAATGGTAAACCATAAATGGTTTACGGTTTTACTATGCCCATTTATTGAGTGCTAGGGCTAGAGGAAATCACTAAGTGTGAGTTTCATCTTGTTGTTATGCTAGTGAAAGTTCTCCATAATTATTCTCCTGCCAAATACTCTTATTGAGAATATAGAAACTATGTATTTTAACCATTTAATTACTAAATATTACATTGAGTATGCTTTAGAGTGTTGGGTTTTCCCCCCAAAAAAAAAATTCCCCAAGAAATCTTATTGTCTATGATTTGTTATTTATTTCTTTGTTGCAATTGTTCTCATAAATTAGTTTAGGAAACATAATCCCCATCTCTACTTTCTTTCAAATTTTGAGACTTTTTGAATCTTTATCATCATACTTTTTTTTAATATGTATTAACTCATTATACAATTTAGCTACATCATTTTTTAAAAATAATCGATATTTATTTCAAATTATATATATAATTTTATTGTATTTTAATATTAATTTGTATCCATAACTTTAATATTTAATTAAATTATAATCTTATACGTTGTTGTTGTTGTTATTATTAAAAAAATCAAATATAAGGATAAAAGATGGTTTATGTATAATAATTATCGATCAATATCTTATTCGTAAAAGTTATAACACAAACCCAATTTCACTCGTCAACCAAATTCTCTTGTGATAAAATTGAATCTTGAATTTTAATCAATGTTAACATTTATTTGCCCCTCCATCATATGATTCTTCCCTCGGAAGTAATTAAGGATTTTATAAGATGTTAATATTGATTATAGAATGTTTAAATTTGTCATGTTGTTGTATATGTTGTTGTACTAAGAGTAGTGTGGTGTTTTACAATTCAATATAGGTGGATGTTGAGGTATTAGAATTATGTTATGTTAAATAATATTATATTAAAAAAATAAAATACAACTCAATTTAAAAAATAATAATAATAAATAATAAAAATAAAATTTGTTCATTAAAAAAAGATAGTTACATGCACCTTGTAAAAATTTAAAAATTGACATGGAATGAAATAATTAAAAAAAAATTACACCTTAAGAAATTGGATCCCTCAACCCCAGGGGGCAGCTTAATTGTCTAGTATTGTGATATGAAGTGTTATGTTTGATGAGGTTTTGAGTTCAAATCCCCTTGATTTACTCATTCATGTGGAAGAGGCATACGTATGGCACCTAGAGGTTATAGTGGTAGCAATCGGAATCAACCCCATGTCACACAAGTACGAGACTGACCCAGTTGTCAATTCCTCCAGTCATAAAAATAAAAATAAAAAATAGATCCCTCATAGTGCTAAGAAAATGTGTTTTTTTT
>CBVK0100234859.1:0-13016 GCA_900067695.1 Picea abies | reverse complement strand
ATTTAATAAAAGTATGTACACTTCGGTGAATTAAATTCATTTGAATTAAAAAGTTTTGTAATGAGTGATGTTTTTGGAAAATCCCAATTACCAAGTACAAACATTATAAATGACAATTAATTAAGACAATGTGATTCTTTTTTCTAATTTCAATCTTACTTCTTCAACTATGTAATCATCACCCAATACAATGAATGTTTAATAAATTATTCAAAATCATAAAAATATTGGTTATTGTAAATAATGATTTTTTATATGAATCATGAATTAATGACTTACTCTATCCATATAATCTAAAAAATAATATCTCATATATTAAAATGCAAAAACCCCTTTACTTAAATAAAAAGAATCAAACAAGTTTGAACAAAATTCATTTATTAGATATAGTATTTACTAAAGTTTAGCAAATAAAATAACATGCTAAATAAACTTAAATATAGAAACAAATCTATATAATAAATAACCTTCTGGAAAATATTGATCATAAATTAATAACTTATTATTTATAAATAATCTCATAATAAATAATTATAACTTACTATTCAATTTACACATAAATGTTTATCCAAGTTGACAAATTCCGTTATACTCATATGTTGTTGACATTAGTTATGGATTTAACTTAAGGTTATTTAGAGACTTTGGGTCACAATAGCATGTTGTTAAGATTTGAAATTTGATAATTATCATAAAAAAATTTACTTCCAATTACCACTATTTAACACAATCCAAAAATTTAAAGTGGTGTTCGAAATTATAAATCATTATGCATGAGTAACGAAAATAAAATTTAATATTATATATTACATGTTTTTTTTAACTTCTATGTATTTCTATTTATATAGATCAAAAAATTATAATAGTATCGAGTTTATTCTTCAAAAAGAGAAAATGCAATCTAGAGATAATGCCACTAGAATCCATTTTTCTTTATTCTTATGGACTTCTATAATCGCTATTCTTATGGACTTCTATAATCACTATGCATACTATTGTGTTTAATAATATATATTGAATTTAAAACAAAGAATATTTCAAATCTGATTCCCCTTAGATTAAGTTTGGGATGGATCCATCTTGGTGTTCGCTCCTGCATCCTGTATACTGACCATATTCATCATCTTCAATATGGATAGGTTGGTCCTTAGAGCCAGGTGATATTCGACGTATTGACTCATCCTTTGATTGTTTTTAGTTTTTATCTTTTGATGTCATTCTAAATTTAATGCCATAATGGGATTTACAGAAAAGTTTAAATTTTGCTTCTAGAATTTTGATAGCATGTAGGGTATCCACGTGTTCCTTCCTGGTTTTTTCTACATCATGAGCCACCAATACCTTGACTTTCCAATATTTTTCTATTAATTTGAAGTTTTTAATTTCTTGGGTCTTGGTGTAATATGGGTCGTCCACCCATTCCTTTACCTCTTCCACGATCACCTCCTATGTGATATTTTTCTTTTGGATTTTCAAAACATCTTCATTTTCAATTGCTACCTTATTCTATGCATCTAAGCAAAGGTACTTGAACCTGGAACCCACCATCCAGGCCACTCTGGTTGCCCTATTTTTGTTCATTGGCCCTTGGGAGGAGGAAGCCTCTCCTTTCTTCCCCCACTGGATACCACCCTTCACACCTCGTCTAGCCATCCTACAACCACCGACATTCTTTTATTTTCCATGTTGTCTTCCCTCATCCTCTGTGCACCCCTTTTGCTTGAACCTAGTTACTCATACTTTCCATAGTCTCTTTATTCTACACACTCTCCAAACTCTCCTAATAGCCCTCAAAAAATTTAGTCTACTATGTACCTTGGGCTCCTCACAAGGTTCACAACCCTAAGGAAAATGCAGCCAATTCCTCCCCTGATCTTCCCTCTCACTTTCACTTGTTAGAATATTCACCAATACTGAGGGGGAGTTGAAACAATATTAAGAACTTTTTACCACTTTTAATCAGAACATGTAAACATTAACTTTATCATATATATATCATTTATGATTGGATTCAATATATCATAAACAATACCAATCAACAATGCATAAAAAACAACCACAGATACATAGTAGACCCAAATTTTATGTGGCAACCTAAATGGGAGAAAACCACATAATTATTTTTTATATATCAAATATTACATTCATAGGAAGCACCAACTTCCAAATTCTCCAGCGCCAACTTGAAGGAGGATCCAACACCTTAGTTTACAGGATCCAACATGAAGGCAGCTAAAAATCCATGAATTCTCCAACTCCAACTGGAAGGAGGCTACGACCCCTTAATTCACAGGCTCTTGAATGAAGCTCCAAATCCCCATGTTCTCTAGATCCAACCGAAAGGAGGCTATGACCCCCTAATTTACAGGAACAACCTGAAGGAAGTTACAACTCTCCAAATTCTCCAGCTCCAATTGGAAGGAGGATCCAACCCCCTAGTTTATAGGCTCCAACTCTATATTCTCCAGCTCCAACCAAAAGGAGGCTACGAACCCCTTATTTACAAGCTCCAACATGAAGTAATCTATAACTCTCTGTATTCTTCGACTTCAACCAGAAGGAGGCTATGACCCCCTTTCCTTTCCCCTTCCTTCCACCCTGAAATATTAGTGTAGACTCAACCTGTCACTGATAATCAACATGTCACTAATAATCAACCTTTCACTGATAATCAACCTGTCACTGATAATCAAGATATCACTATCATCATCCAATCTCTCACTATCACCGTCACTAACACTGATACCTCATCATCATCCAACCAGATCCAACCTATCACTATCCTTGTCATTAAAACATCATCATCAAAACCTATCATTGCTATTGCCACTAATAACGGCACATCATCGTCAACATCATCATCAAAACCTATCACTGCTACTGCCACTAATACTAATACATCATCATCAACAAGATCCACTCGCATAGATCATATGCCAACATCAAAACATATGCCCAACATAAAGAATCCAAACCATGTTCCAAGATATACATCAAGATTGTGCCATATCCTCCATAAACCATGTACAAAATATGTGCCTCAAACATATGTCATATCATTCATGATATGTCTCAACCATGTACCAAAATATATTTCTCAATCATACACCATAACATCAAACCATGTACCAAATATCTGTCTCAAGCATGTGCCAAGCATTAATGAAATTCCTCAAACAATATGCCAATACATGCCTTAAGCATTTGCCAAATCATCAAGATACAAACCTCAAAAACATAGAGATAACCATACCTTACAACATGTGAGAAACCTAGTGCATACCATCACAGACCCTCATACCTTCTTCATCTTCAGCAACAAGAGAATAACATCTTCATCAAACTTTACCTCAATCATGCGGGACTAGTTTTTTTATTAGTCACAAACCCTAAATTTCAACAAGCATAACTTCGTACCTATAATGAATAAAGGTGTGAAACTTATAACCAATATTATTCAATATCTTCTCTGAAATTTCTCCAAGTTTCACTCCTTGAATCATTGTTGAAAAAGATTTATATCGAAAATCGTAGACCTTGCTAAATTTCGACTTATTCTGGAGAGCGAACTTGTAGAGCATGCCACACATTGAATATTTTATATATGGTTTTGAAACTCACACAAAACATCCTATGGACTGTATTATTTCCAATTAAATTGGTATCATAGAATTTGGATCCTCTATAAAGAATTTATGGTCGTTTTACTCAAAACACATGTTTGAGACTAGTTTGAGGACTAGTCGAAAACTCTATCTTCCACAGAGTGTATCTACGAAAATACAACCAACCAAAAGATGAAATGTTTACCACATGTACCTTGACAATTCTTCTCAATAGCCTCCAAGTTTCTCTATTAGATCATTTTACAAAAAAAAATTATAGCGAAAATTGTAAGATTACCTTTAAATAACATACCTTAGAACATATCATCACAAGACTTCATCTTCCCTTGGAATTTCGCCCTTCTTTGCGTCATCTTCCCTCTAAAATTCACCTCAGATCTCCTTGGTTACAACAGATACAAATCACTTAATTTGATGTTACAAATGAACTCTTAGGTTCCTTATTTATACTAGATCTGGCACCCTCTTTTTTGGGTCGACTTGAACCAAATAAAATTCAATTCAATTTTTAATGATTATTCCATCAGGGCCGAATTTACCAACAATATCCATAATATTTATTTTAATATTCATTGAAATGAGGTTGAACTATAACTTCTTGTTTGCAACAAATTTTGTTCTTTTAATTAATTTGGGGCTGACTTATCACTTCTTGTTACAACTGTTTATGGCTTCTTAACCATACTTCGAGGCTTTCATCTTCAAGAGGGAATATATCCTCAATCGTGGTTAACCACATGGAATACCACCTACTGTTGAAAACATAATGATGAGGAATATCCATGTATAAGGGTTGTGCATGCATTGACCATGTCCTTCACACTTGTTTTCTTCAAACAACTTTGGGATTCATGACCACACCTCTGGGGCTTCTTAACCACTTAACCATATTTCCAAGGCTTCATGTAGACTTATTCAAAGTTCCTTCCCATGAGGGCCATGCTTAGATCTACTCCATAAGGGGACCACTTTGGAGACTTATCCAAATACACCCATCTCTTGGACTTATTCTAGGGTTGGCATCAATGCCAACTAACTTTCCAACAATCTCCCCCTTTGGAATTAATGCCAACACTCATACTCCCCATCTGACATTGCTTCTAATATTTATCACCTCATGTTTCTCTCCACCTTTGACATCAAGGGCAAAGGGTAACTCTCTTTGGGGTTTCTCCCTCTGTCTTCATGCTTCTGATCTTTCTCTCCCGATCTCTCTCTTCCCCTTTGATATCAATGGAAAATATTAACTCCCCCTGACAGTATACCTTCTGTGATCTTTCTCTTCCCTTTTGAAATTAAGGGTAATTCCCTCTGATTATTTCTCTCCCCTTGTATTGTTTTGCAATATGTCATGTAGGTCAATTTGGGGCTTCCTGCATATTCTTTCTTTCCTCTCTTTTGGTGCTCCTTTTCCATTGGTACTTCCTATTACAGTAATCTACTAACATATATAAAAATAATTCATGTTAAGGTTTCTTCATCACTTGACTTCAACTCTTCATGGATTTTCAACTTCACTGAACTGACATCAATGACATAATCATCCAACAATATTATCTTGATAGTATAACTCTTCCTGATGGTTTATCTCTATCTTGTTGTGCCTTTCATTGCTTGCCTTCCTAACTAGTTTCACCTATCAATACGCTTTACTTTTGAGTCATATTCTTTACAATGAGTCCATATTCCTTTCTACAATTCCTTCTAAGCTCATGATTTTCATCCACTGTCATTTATCCTCTCTGGTTCATGTTGTTAGATTAATGAGAGTGGGGGGGGTGAATCAGTAATAGATCAATTTAATCATTTTTAACAATAAAATGAAAGTGTTATATCAATGTAGCATTATCATCCAGTAGTTGCAAAGTAAATAAACAATGAACAAATGAAAAATCATACACATACATAGTACACTAGGTTTTTTACGTGGAAACCCAAAGCGGGAGAAAACCACAAAATGATTTTTCTTATCTATATTTAAGAATTACATTCATTGGAAGCACCAACTTCCTTTTTTTTTCCAGTTGAAACTAGAAGGAGGCTCCAACCCCCTAGTTTCTTCAGCTACAACCTGAGGGAAGCTCCAACTCCCCAATTCTATGGCTACAACCAAAAGGAGGCTGCAACCCCCTATGTTCTCTGGCTATAACAGGAAGGTTGCTACAACCACCTGTCCTTGCCTCGTTCAACCGCCTTGACATAGAAGTATACTGATGGAACCATGGTCACACTATCACTGTGAGATATATTGTTGTAAACTTGTACCAATCAACCTGCACCAAACAACCTGTAATCGACCTGTAGCATAAACAACCTGTAATTGACCTGTACCATAAACAAATGCATCAACCATGCACCAACCTGTACCTCAACCTGTGCCATCAATGAGTGTATCAACCATGCACCAAATATGTACCAATCATGCATCAAATACACATAAACTATGACTCATCAAGATGTAACAACATCATCAACTATACACCTCATGTATGTGCCAAGTCATCAACTACTTGTCTCAACCATGTGCCCAACATGTACCTCAACCAAAATCCCTAATCAATTTCATCATCCAAATCTTATTTGTAACTCTGCAATAGACCTGGTGTATATAATCACATACCTGCAAACCTTCCTTAACTTTAACAACAAGATACTAGCATTTTCATCAAACTTTATTTTAGTCTCACATGACTAATTTTGGATTAGTCAACAACCTTAACTTGAAATAATCATAACTATGTACCTATAATGAATAAATATCTGCAAATAGTACACAATGTTCTTCGGTGTCTTTTATGGAATTCCTCAAGGTTTCACTGCTTGGAACCTCTCAGAAAAGGAGTTATAGAAAAAATGGAATACCTTGTTGAATTTTGGATTATTCTAGAGAGTGATCTTGTAGAGTGTGCCCCGCATGGAATATTTGTTGTATGGATCTGAAAATGGTACAAAGAATAATAAATATTGTACTATAACTAATACATTTTTTCTTACTGAATTTGGATCTGTTATGGAGAATTTATGATGTTTTTACCTGAAACACCTGTTTTAGACTAGTTTCAGGACTAGCCACAAACCCTATTTTCCACGGAGTGTAACTCCAAACATACAACGACCCATAAGCTGAAATTTTTATCACAACTACTTGGATATGTTTCCTCAACAACCTCCATATTTCATGGTCTAAATCATTCTAGAAACAAATTTATTGCAAAAATGGTGAGATGACCTGCAAATAACATACCTTAGAAAACATCATCAAAAGAATTTATCCTCCCTTGAATTTCATTCTTCTTTACTTCACATTCCTCTGAAATTCACCTTAGATATCCTTTGGTTACCTCAGTCACTTATAGATATTCAATATTCTCAAGTGTAATTAAAATGAGAGACCCTTGCCTCTTATTTATACTTTTATGTAGCTTCCTCAAGGAGTTACTTTCTAACCATCTTAAACCACTTTCCTTATTTTAGGGCTAACCCACTTCTAACCACTTGTCCACTTAGTAATTTATCCGTTAACTTTATTATTTAAATAATTTATTTTGTATCCACTTTAAATTCTAGTACACTCATCACTTCACTTTATTATTTAAATAATTTCTTATTTGCAACCACTTTGACTACTTTGACCTTTTAGGGCTTCTAGATGACTCATGAGAGTTCTCCAACTTCACATGGCCATAACTCTCTAATCGTGAGGAGTTATGTGGTGTTCCACATACCACCGAAAATGGCATGATATGTACTATAAATCTAGAATAGTATTATTTAAATAATTTCTTCTTTGCAACAACTTTGACTACTTTGACCTTTTGGGGCTTCTAGATGACTCATGAGGGTTCTCCAACTTCACATGGTCGTAACTCTCTCATCGTGAGGATTTATGTGACGTTCCACATACCACCGAAAATGACATGACATTTATTATCCATATAGAATAGTCTTACCTTCAAATATATTAAAACTCATACCATTATACATCAAACAAACTTGGGTCCATTACCCAAACCTTTTCCCTACCCGAATTTGCTACCAGACTTTCTTCAAGGGTTGACATCAATGAAAACCAACCCAAATAATCAGCAATCTCCCCCTTTTGCATTGATGGAAACACTCAGATGCAATAATGAATTCATATCACTCATTCTCCCTCTACGACCATTGCTCCTCCTAGAACCATGCTCTATCTCCAAGCATTTAACTTTGCATATGATAAATCTCTCCCCCTTTGTCATCAATGAAAAAGGTATATTTCCATCTGGGGTTGCTCCCCCTAGCTGAAATCTTCCTGAAACTGATCTCCCAACCTGAAATATCCTATTTATGGTGCTTCCTCATGTAAATCTAAGACATATAAGATAAGCATTCAAAAACATTCATTTTGGAGTAGAAATTACTTCGAGTCTCTGGCAAAGATACTCAAAGGCTTCTCGTGGAAGCGATTTTGTAAAGATGTCTTTCACTTGTTCTTTTGTGCCCACATATTCAACTTTGATGTTCTTCTCTGCAACCTATTCCCGAAGAAATTGATACTTGATTGGAATGTGCTTTGTATTCGAATGCATCATCAAGTTCTTTGAGATATTGATGGCGCTTGTATTATCGCAATATATTAGAATGGGCTCATCATACTCAACCTGTATATCTGTCAAAGTTTGTTTCAACCATAGAACCTGTGTGCAAAATCATGTTGCTGCAATATACTCTGCTTCGATTGTATAGAAAGATATTGATGATTATTTCTTGCTTAGCCATGATACTAAAAAATCACCCAAGTAGAACATTGTTCCACTGGTGCTTCGTCGGTCATCAATTAAACCTTCTCAATCTGCATCTGTATAGGCAATAAGTGATAGATCCTTTCCTTTTGGATACCATAATCCAAACTCTTATGTTCATTTGAGATATTTGAAAATCCTCTTCATTGCTAAGACATGTGATTCCTTTGGTGCTGCTTGAAATTGTGCCACCTGTCCAACTGTCTGCATTACATCTAGTCTGGATGTTGTCACATATAGTAAGCTACCAATCATTGGCCCGTATTGCCTCTAGTATGTAGAATTTGAATCATAATATTTGCTCAACTTGCAACCGGTTTGCATAGGAGTGGTAACTGGTTTGTAATCTTCCATTCCGAACCTCTTTAGCATTTATCCGATATACTTAGTTTGAGAAATAAAAATTCCTTGGTTGTTTTGACGTATCTGAAGACCCAGAAAGAAGGATATTTTTCCAAGTAATGACATATCAAATTCAATTTGTATATCCTTTGCAAATTTATAGTTTAACCTGTCATCATTACTTCCAAAAATAATATCATCGAAATAAAATTCAATTAATAAAATACTATATTGAGTTACCTTGATGTAGAGGTTGTTGTCTGCACTTCCTATTCTGAACCCTTCTTGATGTAGATATTTATCCAGTCTAGAGTGCCATGCTCTAGGAGCATGTTTTAGACCATACAAGACCTTATTTAATTTGCACACGTAATATGTGTTCTCTTATAACTGAAATCCTTCTGGTTGTTCGATGTAGACTTCTTCTTCAAGTTCCCCATTCAGAAAAGTTGATTTCATGTCCATCTAGTACACTTTAATATTATTGGAGCATGCATAAGATAAAAGCAATCAGATTGCTTCCATTCTGGCAATTGGTGAAAATATCTCTTCAAATTCGATTCCTTCAACCCGTGCGTATCCTTTACATACCAATCTAGCTTTGTTCCTTATAACATGTCCATATTCATTCAATTTATTTCTAAAAAAACACTCTGTGCCAATCACATTCTTATTCTTTGGTCTTGGAACCAATTCCCAAGTGTCATTCTTCTCTATTTGATCCAATTCTTCATCCATTGCCTTATTCCAGAATTCATCCTTGCTGGCCTCTTCAAAACTGTTTGGTTCAATCGTAGATCAGAGTGCTAGGTGCATTTGTTCTGGTGAACGGATTCTTCTTCTAGTCTCAACTCCTACATCATTTTTTCCAATAATCTAATCTAAATGATGATTATTTTGTACTTGTTTGCTAGGTGTCTTTGGAGGCACTTGTTGAACTTTCTCTTCTACTTCTGTCTGATCTTCTTCATCTTCCTCCTCTACTTCTGCTTCATATTTTTCTTCTTCTTTGTAAAGTTGTTCCACCGATTCATTTTCTTCTTCCTTTGATTATCGTCCACCTGTTTCATGAATTGTTACATTGATGCTTTCCAAAACTTTGTTAAATCTCATATTATAACACTTGTATGATTTCCTTGTACTTGAGTAACCAACAAGTACTCCTTTGTCCACACAAGCGTAAAACTTTCCCATTCTTCCATCTTCTCTTTTGATGTAGCATTTGCTTCCAAATATTATGAAGTGATAAACATTTGTTGTTCTTCCTTTCCATAGCTCGTAGATATTTTTGTCAGTGTTGTTTTTGAGAATTACTTTTTTTTGAATCTGAACTGTTGTATGCATTGCATGTGTCCAAAAAATATCTGTCAATTTGGAATCCATTAGCATTGTTCGAGCCATTTTCTGTGTAATTAACATCCAATAATGTTAAATCCATGCTCTCATCCATTGTCATATATATGTCCAAACCTTCTAAGGGTTCTTACAAATCCATCTCTATCCATACTGTCCAATACTCTACTCCACAACTGTCCATAATGCTGACCCATTTATTACTATACTATCATGAAGTCTTCACTTCTACAACTATCAAACTGTACTTCAACTAACTGATTGCTCTGGATCTGTCTACTCAAACTCTGTAAGATTCTTGAAGGATGGTTCTTTGGTCTGTCACAGCTATCACACAGGCTCCCCCTGTCTAATATCCCTGTCTCTAAGATGGATGGCCCAGAACAATTCCTGCTCTAATGTGTATTCATCATCATCTTCATTGGTAGATTCATCATATCTATGAGCTTTGACTTCTTTCTTTCCGTGGATTCATCTTTCAGTACAATGCCCAAAAGTACAATCTCTTGAAATTGTTCCTTATTTACTTGTCCTTCTTTTCTTTCAGTTATTTTCCAAACCTTTCTGTATCTGACATCTTTCTTTTTCTCTGTAGAATTTTTTTCATCTCGTTTTATTATCAATCTTGCGATCTCTGGGACCTGGTCTTTGTTCACCTATTCTTCGTGTTTTCTTATCCATACTTTCTTATATCTGATATCAATGTTCTCTTTCATGGAAGTATCGATCATTCTTCTACAATCACTAGCTATGTGTCCATAGTTATGACATTTGTAACATTCAATGTTATGTGGGGCCACATAGGCATTTCTTGCTTGAACATTTTTATAATCCTTGCAATCTGAAACCTTATTTCCAAAATTAGTACAATAAAAACAATGACCATAAAATAAATTTGCATACTTAGGAGTGAATGATCTTCTTTGTGGTGTAGTCCTTCTGAATTTTTTCCTTGACTGATCATGACCATGATTGAAGATTCTTTATGGCTTTGACATGGATGGTTTTCTTGAAGATGTATCTTTAATAGTTTTCTTAGATTCTGGTTGACCATGATTCCTTCCTTTGAGTATTTCTGCATAAGTCTTTCTATTTTCTTCATTCTTCTTTTCTATAAACCTAGAGTGCTTATGTTCATTCTCTATAACGGATGTGGATGTTTCTGTCTCTTCAACTTTCTTGTTGAGCTTGATGGTTTTACTTCTCAATGTGACAAATTCTTCTTCAAGCTTCTCAACCTCTTCTTCATTTTTCATTATCTGAGACTTCATGACTTCTTTTGTTATTTTTTCTTCTTCAAGCTGTATTTTTAATGTGATTAGTTCTTCTTCAAGTCATTTATCTTCTTGACCAAACTCTACCTCAAGCTGGTTTAGAACGTTAGTTATTTCCTTAAGATGATCTGTCAATATGATTTCTCTCATTTTTGTTTCTTCCTTCTGTGTTGCTATGTTGGCTTCCAGATACGGCTTTTGAACTTTAAGATTTTCTTCGATCTTTCTGGCTTCTTCTAGTTGAGTTCTTAAGTTCTTGATGACATGTTGGGATTCTTCAAAAATGTGAGCACTTTCCTTTTGTTTCATCAATTCTTTCTTGAGTGACTTGTTTTCTTCTCTTTCTTTTCTTAGTTCATCTAAAGCATTGATCAATTCTTCTTCACAATTGTCTTCTTTTTCAATTAGTTTTTTTGTCTCATTTCCTTCATGGCATTCTATTTCAAGATGTCCGTGTTTTTCACAATTAAAGAAAAACAACATACCTATGTTGATTATGTACTCTTCATCTTATGAATCTATTTGACATGGTGAACATATTTCTTCTTGATATGTGCCTGCATCTTCTTTGGCATTTTATGAATCTGCAATGAGTGAAGAATATATATCATGTAACTAATCCCAAAGTTCTTTAGCTGATGAACATTTACCAACCTTTTCTCTTACCGGATTAGGTAATCTTTCCCAGATGAAATCCATTGCTATTTTGTTATTCTTCTTCAATTCCTTCTTGGCTGCAGTATTTTCCCTCTTTGAACTATCATATCCTGTAACGACTGATAGTTGAATATAATACCCCTGTGCTTGTAAAAGTACTTTTGTCCTTCCACTCCATAGATCATACTTTAAACCATTCTAACCATTAAGTAGTGGTACTCCATTCTTAGAATAATTCATGATCTCCTTCTAGTGATTAAAATGTTTCCCGAAGGAACCTGCTCTGATACCAATTGTTGGATTACTGAGAGGGGGGGTGAATTAGTAATAGAAAAATTTAATCCTTTTTAACCATAAAATGCAAGTGTTATATCAATGTACCATTATCATCCAATAGTTGCAGAGTAAATAAACAATGAACAAATGAGCAATCATACACATACACCGTACACCAGTGTTTTTACATGGAAACCCAAAGCAGGAGAAAACCGCATAATGATTTTTCTTATATGTATTTAAGAATTACATTCATTGGAAGCACTAAATTCCTTTGTTTTCCAGCTGAAACTGGAAGGAAGCCCCAACCCCCTAATTTCTCAGGCTACAACCCCAATTCTTTGGCTACAACCCCCTATGTTCATCGACTACAACCGAAAGGTGGCTACAACCACCTTTCCTTGCTCCATCCAACTACCCTGAAGTAGAAGTAGAGTGATGGAACCACTGTCACATTATCACTATGAGATATACTATTGTAAACATGTACCAATCAACCTACACCAAACAACATGTAATCAATCTATACCATAAACAAATTGTAATCAACCTGTACCATAAACAAACGAATCAACCATGCACCAACATATACCATCAATGAGTGCATCAACCATGCACCAAATATGTACCAATCATGCATCAAATACACATAAACTATGACTCATCAGTATTTACCAACATAATCAACTATACACCTCATGTATGTG
>CBVK0100234846.1:0-13858 GCA_900067695.1 Picea abies | reverse complement strand
TCATTCCATTTCTTTTGAGCACAAATACCCCTATCAAAAGCCCAAGGACCTAGTTTTTACAATATTTATCAAAAATTAATTAATTAAATTTCCAACCTTAGGAAATTTTAATTGATTAAAAAAAACCTATCTAGACTCGACGGAATTGCGCGAAACCTTTTGAGCTGTCTTACATGGCCATTTACATCATTCCTAGACACTAGCCACCAGAGGATGAATCCATTAGTATGCCTTTCACCACTTTGGAGGATTTATTAATAGTGGGAGTGAAAAACTCAAGGGAAATTAATAAGGCTAGTTAGGCCAAATTAATAACCCGAGGATAAAAAACACTCAGTGAAAGGAACTCTCCTTATGAATAAATCCTAAGGTAACTGACCTAACTATGATCCATGCGGAGCTATTACATTATTAGCCCACGCAAGGGAGCGGAAATTCCATTTACAAAAATGTATGTTGGAGACAAAAATTGCCCTGTAGAACAAAATAGTCTTTGACTTGGTGGCATCTGATGATGCATATCTTCATGGTACATGGAGTTGACCCCCTAGTTGAATAGGTGGTCAACATTTGGCTCCACATGTGGGCGTGTGTTTTATCTTCACACTCGAGAAGGAGAGCATACGAGAATCCAATATCTACAAAACAGAGTGCTCACCAATACCCAACATAAATATACATATATACAATGAATGAATAAAATGCTATAAACAACAATTACAAAATGAAATAACTATTGTACAACATCTATAACTACAAAATGAAACTATGATACAAAATTAAATCTAAGTACATAATCACATAATGAATGAAATAATACAAAACTGAAATACAAGGAGAAGGGTTAGAGATACGTTACAAAGGGTGTCCCTTTGGACACCAAGTTGCCCATCATCTGAAGAAAAGCTTGAGTTGTTTCCCATTCCTCAGAATGTTGATGGGCTCACCATCTAAGTGGCTGAGATGAAAAGAATTAGGCCCTGCTATTTCTCGGATCATATATGGGCCCAACCATAAACTATCAAACTTGCCATGTTTTCCTGGTTTCTCTCTACCTTTATCCCATAACAAAACTGTATCTCCAACAATGAAGTCCCTCTGCCTAGCTAACTTGTCGAAAGATTTCTTTACTTTACTCTGATTTCTGCAATTCTGATCATAAGCCCTTCTTCTGATTTCATCTAATTCTATAACCTAATTGACCCTGTTTTGAACTGCATCTTGTTCTGTGGAAAGATCATCAACTAACCCATAAGTAGGAAGTCTAAGGTGCACTGACAACCTAGCCTCCAAACCATACACTAACTCAAAAGGAATTTTCCATGTTGTTGCTTTCTTATTAATCATGTCAGCCCATAACGCATGCTTAATCTTACTATCCCAAGATTTCTTGTTTTCTCCAACTATTTTCTTAACTATGATCATTAAGTTTTTGTTACTTGACTTTGCTTGACCATTTCCTTGGGGATAATAATTTGATGCATGTGATAAGATAATACCATACTTAAAACAAAATGAAGACATTTCAGCTGAACAAAAAGCCTTGGCATTATTTGTCACTATTTTTTAAGGCACCCCAAATCTAGTAATAATCCTATCTTCAAGGAAATCCATCACAACCTTTTTAGTTGTTGACTTGGTAGGAATGGCTTCAACCCATTTGGTAAAGTAATCCGTAGCTGTAATAACCCATGAATACCCATTACTTGAATTATCATTAAACTTCCCAATGAAGTCCAAACCCCACTACTGAAAAGGTGCTTCAACCACAACTGGTTGCAAAGGGAGAGCTGCTAACTTTTTCTTTCCTGTGAAAATATGACATGACTCACATTTTCTAACAAATTGATGTACATCTGAAAATATTGTGGGCCAATAGTATCCTGCTCTAAGGATTTTGTGTGTAGTAGTTTTAGCAACAAAATGTCCACCACAAAACCCCCCATGGAATTCATCCATTAGTTTATTTGATTCAACATCATCCACACATCTAAGGATAACTCCATCAGGATTCTTCCATCCTAATCCATCTCTAGTAAGGACATACTTAGAAGATTTTAACCTCAAATCCCTTTTCTTGTGACCCACTAGATGACTGGACAAGTTAGATTCTTAAGATAAAAGATAATATCTGCATACCATTCCACTTGTTCAAGCTTTAATAAATTAGGAGGGAATTCTTGATTATCATTCTGGCAAACCATACCCAAGGGCTTCTCATTACCTTATGTCAACATTTTTGCTAAACCTTGACCCTTAATCAATTTTGTGGGTTTGATTTTCAAATCATACTCTTGGATCTTAGCAATCCATCTACCCCTTGAGCCTAATTCTTCTACTTGAGATAAAACATCTTTAACTGCAGAATTAGGAACATAACCAATCACCTTGGAATATCCAATGAAGACTCTGAAATGTTTGAGTGATTTCACCAAGGCATACACTTGTTTCTCAAACATGGGATACTTTAATTCTGAATTTTGCAAGGCCCTAATCATATATGAAATGGGTTGATCATGGCCTTGATCATTTTTTTGAAGTAATACACCAACAATAGTATTTTTAGAAGCAAAAGAGAAAATATGAAAGTCCTTAGTATAATCTGGGCTAATAAGGACAGGAGCTTCAAATATGGCAGTTTTAATACTTTCATAAGCTCTTTTACTTTCATCATTCCATTCAAACTTAACGTCTTTCTTAAGCAACTTATATATAGGTTTCATGATCTCAGCATAGTTAGGAATGAACCTATGGACAAAATTGGTTTGGCCCAAGAAGGATTGGAGAGCTTTCTTTGAAGCAGGCAAGGGTACTTTTCCAATTGCTTCAACTCTCTCTGGGTCTAACTTGACCCCATCTTTTGAAATTATGTGGCCCAAGAGTTTACCTTCTATCACCCCAAAGACTGACTTAGCAGGATTAAGGGAAATTCCAAACTCTCTACATCTTTCCAAAACTTGTTTAAGGTGATTAATGTGGGTTTTTCCATCCTTAGAAAAAACTGTCAAATCATCGTGATATATCTCAATTAATTTTCCAATCAATCCCCTAAAGGGATAATCCATAGCTCTTTGAAAAGTAGCTCCAGCATTTGATAAACCAAATGGCATTCTTAAATATTCAAAGGTTCCCCATGGAGTGGTAAAGGTAGTCTTATGCCTGTCCTCCAGTTTAAGTCTTATCTGATTATAACCTGAAAAATCATCAAGCATGGAAATCATTCCTGATCCTGTTACCCTTTGTAGCAAAGTTTCCATCTTGGGAAGGGGATAGTGGTCTTTTGTGCATGCAATATTCAAATTTCTGAAGTCAATACATAGCCTAATCTTTCCATTCTTCTTCCTAGAAACAACCAAATTTGAACACCATGAAGAATGTCTAGTTTGGGCTATGATTCCTGCCTCGAGCATTTTTTGTAACTCCTGTTGGACCAACGGAGCTAACTTGGGGTTCATCTGTCTCAATTTCTGTCTAAAGGGCTTAGTTTCTTCCTTCAAAGGAATCACATGTTGAATTACATCCTGCCTATAGACCTTGAGCTCATCATAACTGAAAGCCAAAACATCCCTATATTCCTTTAATAACTTAACAATTTCTTTCCTTTCTTCTATAGGGGTAGTTTTGCCTACTTTTATTATCCTAGGCTCTTGATCACTTCCAATGTTGACTTCCAAGTGATCACATAGTTTTTCTTTTGACTCTTCTTTCCGTTTGTGACCATCTTGTCTATCAAAGATTTTCTCTTGGGTCACAACCCACCTAGGAACTGGATTTAACTTATCATCATCTCTAGTATAGTTACAACCCTCCTCTTTTTCATTGACGCCAAAATAAGAAAACTCATGCATATGAGTCAAGAACTTAATAACCTATTTATCATCATTAAAAACTTGCCAATGATCCATGTTATCTGGAACTGAGGGTCTAAAAATTACTTCCACTGAAATATTTTCCTCAATCAAATCATTTGAAAGTTGAAGTGTGGAAGCAGCTACTGCAAGTTCATCAGCCTTAGAATTTTGTTCCCTAGGAATAACAATAAGGTTTAAAGCATCAAGATCACCAATGGAGTCCCAAATTGCATTCCTATACCTTTTCAATCTTTCTGACTTGCAAGCAAAATTATTCTTAAGTTGTTGTATGACCAAATCTGAGTCCCCCTTGATATTCAAACATTTGACACCCATATCTTTGCAAACCTCCAAACCAAGCAGCAAGGCTTCATACTCAGCCACATTGTTAGTTGCATCAAACTCCAATCTATAAGCAAACTTAAATATTTTACCATTTGGAGCTCGAAGAACTATTCCAGCACCTTTTCCTGATCTAGAAAAAGCACCATCAAAATTCATATACCAAATTTCATCAACTCTATCATCTTGAACTTTTTCTTCTAAAGGCACAATAGAATTAGACAAAATGGCATAATTACCAAAATCATCCCCATTATACTTCAACTCATTCTTAGGAGTCCTTGGGTCTTCAATATGATACCTCCTATATAATTCCCTATTCAACTTAAAAGTATTTCCATTAGGGGTAGGGATGGTAGCATAAGATAAATCCATTTGTAAATTTCCACCCAAATCTACAACTGCCTTTCTATTTAACAACATTCTCCAAGCATCCAAAACATCAATCACTACAATATTGAATATCCATTTCAAACATGATGTCTGGAAAAACTGCTAAGTGTACTTGTAAACCTTTAATCAATCCATGCACTTCAATCATGTTACTATCCATGGCACAAATGTTATGGTAAGGTCTAGATATCCTTAAGTTTAATTGCACCATTACCTTCTTAGTCATAACATTTGAACTTGCCCCTGAATCTAGCATGCAATTGTGTAATACTTTGTCATTCACAAGCAAAGAGAGGTAGAAAGGCTGATTCTTCTCATTCCCCTATCCCAATTCTATAAAATAACGGGTGCGTCTTGGTAAGCCACTGTTGGTTGCCTATCAACAAAACTCTGAGGAGGATCTTCTATGGCTTTAAGTAATTTCTCCCTTTGAGAAGGGATCCTCATAAGTTCTGACATTGGAACTAACATCTTAGCATCACTTATCCAACCACCCAAGTCAATATTCAAATCTGAGTTAATATGCACATTTGACTTAGGAGGAATTGAAGATACCTTGGGAACACTAGGTTGTCCTTTATCTTGACCTTTATTTCCATTCCTTTGGTATGTAATGCCTCTATACTTAGCCATTTCTGCAACTTGTTGGGGTGTGGGCTTAGGCCCAAATTTCTCTGTTGCCTTATCAACAACATTATTCATGTAGCTTGCACTATTCTCATGTTCAGCGAACTCCATCCAATCACACATGCCAACATTGTATTTCCTACCACACATGTTAACTTGTTCATGATTTCCATAATCATCATCATAGCAACCTTCAAGAAAAATTGGGCAAGTTACTTCTTCATGAAATTCACCACAAGGCCTACAGTAAGGTATGGAGTGATGCTATACCAAGTTGGTGGACTCAAAAGGGTTAGGTGGCCTTTGATCATGTGGAGGATGTCTCTTTTGCCACTTATCATTTGGCTTAGGATGTTGTCTATTATTTTGAGACCTCTCCGTAGTAATCAATCTATTTTGCAAGGCATTGATTTGATTGGCATGGTTTATTTCCATTTTCTTAATTAGTTGGGTCAACTCCTTAATTCCATCACTTGATGACTCTTGACCCTCAACCTTCTTCTTTATTTCATCATTAACCTTTGAAGAAGAACATCTTGTGAAACCAGGAATATTAGACTTCCTAGCATCTTTGCATATTTTAATCAATTTTGATAGCTAAAGCTTGTGCTGCTTTCAAAGTTTGAGGATCCTTATCCCTTAAGGCATACCTCATTTCCCCTTGAAATGCCTCCATATAATATATCAAGACTGCAGTATCTGAAGGTAGAATATCAGCATGAAGACTCTTCACCAAACTATTAAACTTAGTGTTGAATTCTTCCACAGTTTCATTTTCTTTTTTATGACTAGAAGTGAGAGCAGCTAACTGAAATCTATGTTCCTTTTGATCACCCCATCTCTTCCTAAATTCTTCCAATATTGAATCAAGGGTGCTAAACTTTGCTGGATCAAAATCAGTAAACCATTCAGCAGCATCTCCTTCTAGTGAATATACAAACAAGGTCATTTTCACATCTTCTTCGTGACCCCAACAATATCTCTCAACACACATTTTGAAATTCAAGATGTCAGACTTGGCACTAATGGCATTGTTTCCCTGAAAGGTAGGTAACTTATCAATAGCCTTCTCAGGAACTTGGTGAGGGGCACCTTGGATTGCTGCAAAATTCAAAACCCTCAAAAACACACTCATGGGTGTGTTAGGATTATTAGCGGGATTATTAACAGTTTGTTGATTATTAGTTTGGAACAAGAATTGCATATCAGTGAGTGCTTCTTCTCCAAGACTTTCAAGTAGCCTCCTAGGGGCAAGGCGATTTGGCCTCCTCCTATAAACCTTTTCAGGTTCAGGAAAAGAATAAATCACTCATTGTGCAATGCTCCTAGTAATATACCTGACAGATTTGTTCAATGGAGTCTCCACTTGGAAAGGAATCACACGAAATCAACCAAGGATAAATGACTTATCCCCGACAACGGCACCAAAGATGTTGTCGTCCTTATACACACTTGCAGACATGAGCTAAGTCCTGCTCACTTAGTGTGTCCTTGGAGGCACATTACCTAGGTTCAAAGTCCACGCTGTCACTTTGACTTGAACCTCTTTTGTCTAGGCTTACTCCTAGGGAAGCCAAAGGGGGGTAGACCCCAGTTTCTAGATGAGATTTAGAGTTTAAGTTCTAGGAGTTGGTTTCAATTAGTTAAAGGTTGGGGGGGAATCTAGCCTATGATGCAAAGGAAGCAATGCAAGTGCAACCACTAATATGTCAAGCAAACCTTTTCCTAGGACAACTAAGACTAGTGCCTAAGATTGGGCAAGGGGTCAACTAAGTTTAAGGGAGGTTGATTACACGAAGTTACAAGATTGCAAAGATTACAACAAAATTAGATACAACTAGATACAAAGATACAATAAAGAATGTCTAAGGATTACAACAAAGATACAAGGATACAAGATATACAAATACTAACTAACAAGTTGCTTGTATGTGTAGGAATTAAAGATAATCAAGATGAGACAACCATCAACACAACAAACCTAGCATGCGCACAATAGAGTGTCTCCTTTAGAGGGATGCACTACTCTATTGGACTGCTCTCAATGGAAAAAACAATCACACAAGACCCAACAAGATAGTGCCTCCAAAAGGATGCGCAACTTCTTGAGGGATCACACCATAAGAACACCAGTCAAATGAAATATGCGTGAAAGGAAAGGTGTTCCAAAACATAAAGATGACCACTTAGATAATTAGCCCACAACTAAGCTAAAGATAACTTGCATGTAAATGTAAATATGAAATAAATGTGCTTGCAAGTGAAAATGTAGATCACCAATGATAAGCTAAATATACTGTCCAACATTGTGGATTAGGATTGATTAAAAGATTTATTAAATGAAGTATCAATCATAGCTAAGTGTTAACCCAATACTTCCCGCTTTTACCAAGTAACTGTTGGGTGCTCAAGAAGTATGGCAACGAGGCCTACCCTAGCTCCACAGGTCAGCCCAAGAAAAAGAGTACTCCCGGAAAAAACGCTCCGCGCCACGAGACCATCCCCGGCCTATCACCTTTCTATTGCTTCCTCTAGTCCCCGTTTTAAATGGCCAAGATGGTCGGTAAAGGTGTCCTAGTAAGTCTAGGTGGTTATTAGACCTATGGACTAAGTGTTTTTAAGTGTTTGAGTGTATTACTGTGAGTTTTACTTGCCCGAAAGTGTACCAAGAGGGCCAAAACCGAAAGTTTAAAGCAACATAAAATGAAGTTCTAGATTATTGAGTTATTGCATGTAAATCACACGTAGAACTTGAAATGAATGCTGAAATGAAAATATAGCTTTACACTATTAAGATACCCATGTTTGCTTGCAAATGTTAAAGATAAATGTTTTAGAAAAGAGAGCTTGCAAGTAATGAAAGATTAAAGCATAGAATCAAATCCTATGCCTCTACAGGCCTAAACTAGAAATTAGTTATGTGGAGATCTAATCTAAATAATTTTAACCATAATCATATTAGACATCCACAACTAAGCTAGGGGGTTAGAAAATAAAAAGAAAAGCAACAAAGATCTAAACTAAAACTGAAAATGAAAGCAGAAATCAAAACAAGAAGGCAAGCCACTTGGGGACCCCCTTTGGGCTTGCTTACAATGCTTAGAAAAATGAAGAGAAGAAGGAGTTTTGTTACCACTTTGAAAGGGGATCTTTGGAAGTGTGTTGTCACTGAAAACGGGTAGCATGCACCCTTGACTGGCTATTAAAAAAAACCTAGCTAGACTCGACGGAATTCTGCGAAACTTTTTGCGCTGTCTTACATGGTCATTTACATCATTCCTAGACACTAGCCACCAAAGGATGAATCCATTAGGACGCCTTTCACCACTTTGGAGGATTTATTAATAGTGGGAGTGAAAAACTCGAGGGAAATTAATAAGGCTGGTTAGGCCAAATTAATAACCTGAGGATAAAAAACACTCAGTTAAAGGAACTCTTCTAATGAAGAAATCCTAAGGTAACTGACCTAACTATGATCCATGCAGACCTATTACATTATTATTCCACGTAGGGGAGCGGAAATTCTATTTACAAAAATGTGTTCTGGAGGTAAAAATTGCCCTGTAGAACCAAATAGTCTCTGACTTGGTGGCATCTGATGATGCATATCTTCATGGTACATGGAGTTGACCCCCTAGTTGAATAGGTGGTCAACAGGCTCTAGCATGTTTAGTTGCCAGTGCTCTCGTGGTGTGTTACCATCATTCTCTAGCTTCCCTTTGCCGACAATGGTGGCCAAGACTAAGAGTGACTTAGGGCTCGCTCAAAACCTGCAATGAAAACTGCACAAGGAACCAACGCACACGATTTTGGGGTAATAGGAACATATGAGTGCGATTTGGGTGCCAATGCACTTTATTCAAATTTTAAAATATGTTTAAGTCATGAAAATTCAATACAACATAGTTTGTCTATTGATTGCAAGAATGCTACCATTCTTGCAATCAACAATTTTACACTTGTAGGCTTAGGTTAACCCTCTTGTGATCCATCAGTGATATAAACCATGGTGATAGGACTTATCCAAACTCAAATAAAGACTCGACTTAATCTTATAAAAAGCAAACAACTAACATTAAGCAAAGAAGGGATGACATAAAACAAAATGACCTAACACACAGTGAAGAAGAAAAACTAACTAAGAGTTAGATTGATAGATGAATGGGCTGGTTTACAGTTTGATGAGAAGAAGGAAGAGGTGTAGGCCTAGGATCTAACAGGATCTATGTTGGTTTGCTAGGAGTTGAGGAATGTTGGAGTTGTGAGAGTCTCTAGATAGAGTCACTTGGAGATTTGCAGGGAGCTATGGAGGAACGAAAGATGTGAAAATATGTTTCTTTTGTAGCTAGGAGCAACAATCTGTGGGTTACATGCACGAAATGGGGATTTTGAAAAAAGAATCGCAAAAGTGGAACCATTTCATTCGTTTTCTTATGGAACTAGATAAAAAACTAGTGGAATGATCTAAAAACCAAAAAGACTAATAGTTGTGACTAAGAATGATCTAAAAAATAGGTTACTTATGTGTCCCTTGAGAGCTTGAAGGAGAATCCTACACAGAAATTCCTTAGGAGGATGAAATTGTGGATACCTTGGAAAGCTGTGATCTTAATGCAATAATATCAATTGACACAAGCACAAACAACGATGCAAGAGGTACACTCTTCATTGTATTATCTATTTATAGGGATACAAACTTGGTGGAGAGTGATCATCATTGAGCAAGTCTTCAAGGGTTACAATTAAATATACATATTTAGGTGAGTGATCAAGTGTGACCAACCCCCTATGAATAGATGGGAAAAAAATGAAGTGAAAATTCTAAATTACAACTATAATACATAATCTAACTAGGTCCACTAGGAACATGGTGACTAACTCTCATTAACATGTGTTGGAATGAATAACTATATAGTATGTGTGTAATAGAAAAGCAGCCACCTAAGCAAACAAGGGAATTTGCTTCATATATTTGTTGCATGCTAAAATAGAAACTACAATATTAGACATTTTCTATGCCAAATTTCTTACGAACTAGATTTCTAACCAGTTATAGTTTGACTTGTTGATATGGTTTTAGGAGAATGATGAAATAAGGCCTATGATAAGTGCTTTGGCTGTGGGGAACCTTGTGATAGTGAAATCCTTGAGCAATTCTTTCTACTATAGGTGGATCATTCAGTGCTTCTGTTCAATTGTAATGTTCCCAAGCCATTATGCCAGGAACATCACGGTTTTGGGTGTCTTTTAAAACTTTTCTAGTGGTGGAATTTCGTCAAACACTTTGCTGATCTACTTGTTTACATGTGTTTACTTGCAGGATGGCCTCTTGATTTCGGCCTTAGGGTTTTACTGATATGTTTATATGTGTTTTGCAGCAATAAACAAGAAGATACAATCATGGAACATACCTCAACCATATGCAATATGATAGACAAGCCAAAACATCTCAAATCTGCTTTTATTCATGGAATAGAGAAACCTGCTACAATGTGAGGCCGATCTGGAATGCTCAACGGATGGCTAAGAAGATAAACAATATAATATAATAGGAGCTGCTACAAAATGCTCCGATGGAAGATGCCACAAGCCTCCAAGGTCTGGATAAGAGATGAAGACCAATGCCAAGGTAGATCTGGGCCGTATGAAGTGTCAAACCCCCACTGGAAGATGCCACGTCCTGTTGGGTTGTTGAAGCTCCTCAACAATTCGGCCCTCCTACCAAATGTGTCCAATCACCTCAAGAAAGATGCCAAACAATAGATCGGGTGATGACAAGAACAACCCAGGTACCCGAATCTCCAAGATCTCTCTCAAACCCTATGGATCTGAACCTCCTCCAAGATATGGTGCACCCCCCTGGATGCCTGAAACCCTAGATAAATCGGCCTCACTCCTAGATGCCTCCAAATGCTCCACAAAACTGCTAGAATGATAGATCAGGGCTTGGTTACCTCCCTAGTGAAGTCCCAAGCGAAATGGCGAAGATTCGAGCTAGCAAATGACTGAAACCACTTTCTGAAGTTTGCTCCTCTCCTCCAATTCGTCCCATGCATCTAATACATCAAATGGCACCTGAAACTCCTCTTGAATGGACTAGATCTAATGTCCAAGGCCCTGCAATGAAAACCCAGGTGATAGAATCTCCAAAAGCCTCCAAAAGCCCTGCCAATCACCTGCAATGAATCTCTCTCCAAGAATGGTGCGCCCTCCATGCTGGAAACCCCCAATGGTGCGCCCTCTTTCTCTTCCTGTGCCTGTGGCTGGTGTAGAACCCTCCTGCACTGATGTAGAACCGAGCTAGAATGGTGTGGGAGAGTATTGCATCTCCGAGACCAATCTTAGGACAAGCTAGGTGGAATCTTTCACCACCGAATCGTTCTCTAGGGTTTGTTAAGTCAAAACCCTAAAAACCCCCAATGCTGCGCTCACTAGCTAAAAGCCAGATATCAAAAGATGATCATACATGAATGAATGAGTAGAGGCCCTTGCCTTTCCTTTATACTTTTTGCTCACCTTGTCCCTCCAAAGTGACTTTCATTTTATTAATATTTAATTAATTAATTAAATCACTTTCATTAATTAATTAACCTTTTTACCTCTAAGAAACAACTTATCTATCCTTGTGGCTTCCATGTCCACTGAAAGTCACTTCTCACTATCCCATCCTGTAGTGTTGCTCCTCCCGATTCCAATGAGCTATTACACTGAGAGGTTCCTCCAAATAATGTGCCCAAAATGACCTCTTCAGTGAATTTAATTAACTAATAGCCCAAAATAGTCAAAATCATGGAATTTGTCGGAATGCAATGGAACCAAAGCCAACCTGTGCGGAATGGCTCATAATGATGAAATATGATGAGCAATGCAAGCTGGACCCCATAATGCCTCTCAATAACCCCTGTACTCACTACGACATCCATCTGGCTACTCTGGTCATCATAAACCTCTGCATTGTGATGATGTGCCAAAGTGGGGACATTACAGTCCTCCCTGCTAGAAAATTGCTTATCCTCAAGCAATAACCAAATCCCCTCAAATAAAATGCCAGTATCCCATGTCCACCTGTGGGATACACAGTAGAACCCATCCCAAGATGAACACTCATACACTCTGCCCCTTGGGTCCCATATCAAGTCATGAACTGCTGGCCCCTGTGAAGCATAACCCTGAAATATACCAACTCCGGGAGTCTCATGCATATGACACATGGCCTCATCTCTGAATGAATCCATCCTCCAAGTCTCTACCAAGATCTATACGACCACCATCAACTGCACATGTTGATGCTAGAATGAGGTGTTACAAGACCTCCGTGAGACACCTACAAGCGATGCGCTCCTCTCATCACTGAAGCTTAAGGGAAAGTTAGAACATCTTCCCCCTGCAAAGCTCCACTTGCCTCTGTGAGTCAGTGAAATGCCCAACCCTGCAATCCCTGGGTCCCATGCTAACCACGTCGAAGATCACCATGCTGGCCCTATACTACTCTGACCATGATTGTCTGCTCCCTGCATACATCCTGAATCCTCCTCTCCTGGGTCCTCCAACTGAAATACCTGTGACCATTGGACCCATTGTCCATAAACTGTATCAGTAAAGACACCTCTGTAGAAGAAGTACCTGTCCAAATATCTGCATGCCCTATCATGATGTTCAAGAGGGAGAAAAGGTCTCGCCCCATAGGACAAGTACCTGCAGGCCCACTCCAAACCAACCCAAGGTGGAGTGTGTGGCTCTCTGGCGCAACCTGGGTCAACATGAATATCCTGCTAACAAAACGGACTCCCGGATCCCCATGGCAAACTTGGAAGTTTATCACTTCTAGTCTCCGTTGGTTGCTCCTGTGTCAGACTGATCACTGTCGGAAGTCCCCCATGCTCATCCTCATGAGCATCTGTATCTGTGTTGGCCTCTGAGCTGTTTGCTATCATCTGGCCTATGATGCTCGTCATCACACACAAGGCCTCCATTGTCTGCCCATCACGGCCCACCTCTGTCTTGTTGTATGTCGTACATGTTAGGTGGTTTCGGCCTAACCACTCTCCATGTCTCATCTCCCGTGCAACTGCTGATACTGCGAAGGTGATCTCTCATAACTATGTGTTGCTACAAAGGAGGGGCATCTACATGCTCCCCAAAGTGTGTCTCTTCCGTGCACACCAATACACCCCTCTGGATCTCACTGTAAACCTCTGCATGTCTCTGTGAGTCATCAATCACCACTGTATACTCCTACATACTCAGGTAGTCCCCTGTATACCCCTACAACATCATGGATCCTCGGTGTACTACTAGATCAACCTCTACATGAAGGTCAATCCCTCTCGGGACACAAATGGAAGTATCATCAAAACTGCCCCTAGCTCTGGAGCCCCCATGTGTAGGTGAGTGCCTAACTGTCTCAAAGATCCTCTCATGCACCCCCCAACCGTAACTCTCCATACTCATCAGTGATCCTGTGCACACCTTAGGCTCCTCCATCAACTGGTGCTCCTTTGCCAGACCACTAACATCCTCCAGTGATGTGATTGAATGATGTATCTGGGTGTCCACCAAGATAGGTGAAGTGGATCTTTGACGAATCTCCTCAAGGAGCTCCTCTGATCTGGACTCTGATTCTTGAAGGGTTTTCTGTGTGCCTC
>CBVK0100234829.1:0-13750 GCA_900067695.1 Picea abies | reverse complement strand
AATTATTGTTGTAGGGTATCATGTAACAATGGCATCAAGTGCATTGTGTGTCTTTGAATGAAATTTAATTATGATCATACATTTGGAAACTAGATCTCATTAAATGCATGAGGCAATTAAACCTAGTTAGACGAATATGGCATTAATCTCATTAAATTCTTATGGCAGTAAATCTCATTGATTATGTATTGCATTAATTCCTCATTGAATGTATAACAACCTTTCATGTAACGTGTAGCTTGATTTATAGGGATTTTATAGCTTGGTTGTATGTAATGCTTGGATTGCTTTAGGTAGTGCTTAAAAATAGTGTTAACTCTCATTGAATAACATCGAGGTGACATTTATTCATAAACAACAAGATAACATAAAAATTTCCCGAATATCGTCATTTGGCTTTTATTTTGACCTTAGTATCTTGGAACAGCTCAATCTTCGCACATAGACTATAGGATTATCATTTATTTTATGGGTGGTTGATGAATTCATGTTTTTCCTTATGTCTTCCCTCAGTGTCGTCCTCTGGCACCTCGTCGACCTATTGTCAGGGTATGGGCATGGTTTCTTATCGATATTCAGCTCCTAGTGCGTCGAGTTATCTAGAGTCATCGTTCTAGATAGGATGTGTTGTACCAAGGTTATTGACATGCCTATCACCCGGGGACGACATAATTCTTGATGAGGGGATCATGGTGCACCCTATTGGATAGCAGAAATCGAGAACTTGGTCGGATTTGGTATGTTCTATGTGAGTGTTGTCGAGCACTGCAAGTTTCTTTTGGCACATGGGTTGAACGCCTTCAAGCATTGGGATTGTGCACCTTGAGTTTCTAGTCTTGTTCATATAGGTCATTGTTTCGGATAGGGATGTTGTCCCTTATCTTGTAGGTGTGGTCGTGTTTGCATCGAGCAGGTAGTTCTTCCGATCTCACTGGGATTGTGCACCTTGAGTTTCTAGTCTTGTTCATATAGGTCATTGTTTCGGATAGGGATGTTGTCCCTTATCTTGTAGGTGTGGTCGTGTTTGCATCGAGCAGGTAGTCTTTTTTTCCTTGTTGGCTATGCACATTTCGCCCAGCTTCTCTTGTGCTAGTGCGGGGAGTCATAGTAGCCTATTTCTTGGAATGTGTGCTTGCATTCATCATCAGTTGTGTGGTTAACTATTGTTGTCGTTACCATCTTGCCTTTCAAACAAAAAATAAGTTAAAAAAAGAAAAGAAAAATTGTATGTTTGCTTCGCTTGTGGTCGTGAAGAAGGGGTTGTTACATTTGGTATCAGAGCAGGGTTCAACCCTACGACTGTGAATCACCAGGCTTTCCACTGCAGTAAACCCATGATTATTAACCCTTCTGTTAAGTAAAAAACTTAACGTGTCCTCATGGTGATCTCATTTAGAGGGTGCCTCTGAGGTTCACAACGTGGTGCTATGGAAGGAGGTGTGATGCCTCCAGAAGTTCCTGCACCCTTAGAGTCGAACTCCCAAGGGGGAGAGAAAGTCCTTGGGTTGGATTCACTTGTAGTAAAGGATGATGACAGTCTGACAAGGCCCTCCTAGGTAATGTCGAGGGACTTGATTCAACATCAGTACTGAGATGAGGTCGGGGTACTTGTACTTGTGAGGGTCCACAATGCACCCTAGCTAGTACTGTTAGCATCCACCAAAAACTCGAGAGAGTTGAGTTCTCGAGTCCACGAGTGTCATGGATGGTTGTGTAGTTGAGGAACCAATGTAGAGAAGGGTGTCGTGCTTCACCCACCGCAACTACAACCTCTAGCATGAAGGTCCGCATGGTGGTCTTTCAACAAAAGAGGAGCGCTCTTCTATGGCGGAAGATGCTAATGCCACTTTTGAACATGGCCATCAACGATGTGTCATGGGAACTATTTGTGGAATGGTTCTAGGAGAGGTATATTTCTGAGGAATTGATTGAGCATCATCTCAACGATTTCAACGCCTTGTGACTAGGCAGTTGCATGGTGCTTGAGTATGAGATCGTTTGGAGCTGTTTCAGTATGCTCCACATCAATTTGCCTAGAAACTTAAGGTCAAGGAGTTAGATTTTGGCCTCATTGCTAGATTTCATCTTCTAATTTGGGTACAAGGAGTACTAGACCAAAGAAGGGGTGTTGGACATTTGGGGAGCCAAACTACCAACGCGACTGCCTAGTGGAGAGGACTATAGCATATGGATCAGCCGGACCCACTACCGTGGGAGTTTCGGCAAGGCCCATGGGATTCATGCAGTGGTGAATAACTACCAGGCAGAGCACCAGTCAACTGTGCTCGAGACATCAGGTACTATTGTTGACCATACCTTTAGTATTTTTATAGATCCTGGTGCTATCGAGAGTTTCATTTTTGGTTCAGTGCTACAAAATATTAAGGTAAAGGAAGTCAAACAGGATGGGTTTATCTTTGTAGAGATGGCATCTAGAGCCAAACAAAAGGTTGGAGGAAATTTTATGGTGTGCATCCTCAACCTGGGAGAGTTTGTCACCAAGGCCAACCTGTACATCACAATCTTAAGATCTTATGACGTCGTGATCGGTATGGACTAGTTGGAATCGCATGAGGCAATACTGAACTGTAAGACGAAACCGTTGATATTGGTTGATGATGAGGGACAAAGACGCATGATTGTAGGATAGAACCAGGGATTTTCCTTGAGGTTCATCTCTTCCTTTCAGCTATGGAAGAGCATGCGTAAGGGATGTAATCTTTATGCGATCCTTGAGTTAAATGTGAAGGGAGTAGCGGAAGGTATAGAACACCTTCCTATGATGAGAGAGTTTGCAGACATCTTCCCAGATGAGTTACCTAGAATGCCGCTAGAGAGGGAATTGGGGTCTAATATAGACATAAATCCAGGGACTGAACCGATAGAAATAACGCCTTATCGGATGTCGACCCCGAAGTTACAAGAACTAAGAATGCAACTAAAGGAATTGTTGGACCTAGGACTGATATGTCCAAGTGTGTCACCGTGGGGTGTGCCTGTTATTGTCATACGAAAGAAGGATGGGTTGGGGAGGCACTTCATTGACTATCGTCAATTGAACAAGGAAACGATCAAGAATCAATATCCGTTGTCAAATATAGATTATCTATTTGATCAGATGAAGGGTGTGACAGTGTTCTCAAAGATTGATTTGTGATTAGGGTATCACCAGTTAAGGATCAAGAGGATGATGTGCCTAAGACCGCCTTTAAGACAAGGTTTGGACATTACAAGTTTACTATTTTATCGTTTGGACTGACAAATGCCCTAGTGGTATTTATGAGTTTGATGAACGGGGTGTTCTATGAGTACTTGGACAAGTTCTTCCAAGTATTCATTGATGATATTTTGATTTAATCTCGGATGAAGGAGGAACAGGACAAGCACTTGTGCTTGGTACTACAGTGTCTGTAAGAGCACAAATTGTATGGGAAGTTGTCCAAATGCTCATTTTATCAATCAAAGATTCACTACTTAGGGCATGTCATCTCCGACGAAGGTATCATCATGGATCCTGCAAAGGTCGAGGCTATTATGGAATGGTCTATGCCAACAAATGTCCCAGAAGTATGTAGTTTCATGGGTTTATCAGGATGTTATTGATGGTTCATCGAGGGATTTTTGAACATAGAAAATCTGATCATGGAATTACAGGAGAAGAACAAGAAGTTTGTTTGGACCAAGAAATGCGCGGAAGCATTTTGGAGGCTCAAGGAGTTGTTGACAACAAAACCGATACTAAATGTCCGTGACATGGATGCGGACTTCTTGGTATGCACTGATGCATCCAAGGAAGGCTTAGGCAGAGTCTTGATGCAAGACAGTCGAGTGATCACTTACATCTCGAGGAAACTGAGAAGGAATGAGGAGAACTATGTGACACATGATTTGGAGTTGTTATCCATCATATTGCCTTGAAGGTTTCAAGACAATACCTTGTTGGATGAAAATGTGAACTAAATACGAACCACTGTGGACTACAACACATCTTTATGCAAAGCGACCTGAATGCGCAACACTGACATTGGTCAAAATTGTTTAGTGAGTATGACTTCAAGATTACTTACATAGAAGGAATAGTGAACCGAGTGGCATATGCATTGAGTTAGAGACCACGTATATTTTTGGTGTTGCCTCTTTAGACGAATATACATGAAAATATTATAAATTTACAACGTGATGATGACTGGTACAAGGAGGTTGAGGGTTTTATTGGACAAAACACAATGATGATACCAAGGTTTGAAGGATTTACATTTGACGATGATGGTTTATTGAGGTTTAAAAATTGGATTTACATACCATCAAATGATGAGTTGAGGACCTTGATCCTAAGTGAGGCTCATAAAGCATTTTACATGGCGCACCTGGGAGTCACAAAGATGAGGGCGGACCTTAAACCCTTATTCTTATGAAAGGGAATGAAGGCAAACATAGTCAACTATGTGGCCAAATGTCTAGAATGTCAGCAGGTAAAGGCTGAACATAGACACCTAGCAGGATTACTACAGCCACACACTATTCTAGAATCGAAATGGGAGGTTATTTTGAAGGATTTTATTGTTGGATTCCCACTAACAGGAAGGAGACATGACTTGATTTTCATAGTAGTAGACACTCTGATGAAGAGTGCTCACTTTATTCCTGTGCGTATGGTGTATCAGGCACATGACATAGCTAGAGTTTTCATCAGTGAGATTGTGGGGCTGCATGCCATTCCTAAGAGGATTATATCCGATCGAGGGCGGTGTTGCTAGACGATTTTGGACGCGTTTCCAAGAGGCCTTAGGAACCCAACTCAACTTTAGTACTAAGTATCAACCAGAGACTAACGGGCAGGCCGAACGAATGAAACATACCTTGGAGGACATGTTGCACATATATGTGATGGACCAACAAAAACATTGGCAAGAAATTATTTCCACTGGTGGAATTTTCTTATAACAACAGTTACCAAAGAACCATTATGATGGCGCCTTTCGCGTTTCTTTATAGGCAACCGAGTCAGACGCCTTTGAGTTAGTATCAACTTGAGGATAGGGCCCAGGTGGGACCATAAGTGATCCAATAATTGGAAGATTAAATGAAAACTATAAGACAAATTATCAAGGAAGTGCAGGATCGACATAAAAGTTATGTCGATGCATGTTGTGTTGACCATAGTTATGATGTGGCGATCAACTATTTTTGTGGCTAAAACCACATAAGAGTTTGATCAAGTTTGGAAAAGGGGATAAAATATCTCCTAGGTTCATGGGATCCTAGAATATTGAGGAAAGGAGAGGCCAGTGGCCTAATGACTAGCCTTGCCTGATTCTTGAGGCGTATGCACGATGTCTTTCATGTCTCTCTTGAGACATTGCTATTAGTGATCCTACACATGTTGACTTGAGCACCTTGCGGGTGTTGGATAAGGGTGTGCTCATGACTGAGCCGATCCACATCCTGGATCATTGTGTTCGACAGCTATGACATCGAACAGTAGATCAGGTCAAGGTCGAATGGGACAACTATAGTCCTCACTCGGCGACCTAGGAGGACACATATGATATGCGCTAGTAGTTTCCATTGTGTTTGATAGATAGACTTATGATACCATGATACACATTATTTCGGCACTTATACTGTGAAACTTCGGGATGAATTTTAGACCAAGAGGGGGTGTATGTAACATCCCTCTCTTGCAAACTGAGAGAAATGATTCTTTGAGGACACTTTCTCACAAGTGATCCAGATTATTATGCTATTAAAACATTTGATTTTGATTATGACTCGTTATGGGTTGATGTCATGTTGTTCTACTGCAATAACATAGACAGGTGCTATTGACTCAGTTTTACTCAGTGTGTCGGATTTCGGACCTCAAGTATGTAGAGGCATCGATGGAACCCCTTAGACTCTGGATTGAGTCAGGGAGTGAACTAATGGGGTTTGATTGTATTATATGTGATATTAGTGCATCTGATTAGATGATATGATATTGATATATTCCTGACATGATTCTTTGATGATGCAAGCTGACGATAGCTTGCCGACCAGACTCACAAGTGGAGTAGAGGGGTCACGCTCAACTACCAGAGATGTTGAGGGAGAGGTGTGGAAAACAACCTTTCCATAGCCTACTAGCACTCCCATTGTGGCTCGAACTGTAGGTTAATGATTTCCTAGTTCGAAAGGACCCACAATGTCGTGAGGGAAGACTACGACAATAACTCACGATGATTCTAAGGGGTGCGCAATAAGGCAGGGACCTTATTCCTTATAGGCCCTTAGTCTCCCACAAGATTACCTGGAGAAGTATTGACTCCAAGGTTTTTTTATGTCTACCAAGTTATTTAAGAGGTGAGTGGCACCCTTGGAGCACGTGGTGCATCCTGAAGGGCACGTCGCACAAGAAAAATGGAAAGAGGTGAGTGGCACCCTTGGAGCACTTCGTGCCTCCTGAAGGGCACGTCGTGTGGTTATTTAATAATTGGATAAACCTAGATGGATTTAGGACACATAAAGTGTTAAGGAAGTATTGAAACCTTTCCCTTAAAAAAATATCGCCCAGCCTAGGAAAATAAGGTCTAGGTCTAAATTTTACTCGTGATAAAATTTTATCTATTAAAAAAAATATTTATATAAAAATAAAAATAAAATAAATAATAATGATAATCTTCATTAATCTTGTGACAAGAAGGGGGTAAGAAATTAAATTGATTTATAAAATCTTTTGGGATAAATTAAAAAAAAGGGAAATAATTGTTTTACTTATTGTGCTAATTAAAAATTTATTCATTAGAAAGAAAAAGGGAAAAATGGTAAGTTTCTGCACTTGCCTTTTTATGTTCAAATAAAAAGGGGAAAGAGGGAAATATAAAATAATTAGGAAACTAGGAAAAAGCAGGAAACATAATAAGAAAGGGGAAGCACAAGGAAAAATCAGAAAGTCTAACTTAGTAAGGTATCTAGCATTAAAGAACCTTCTAAATTAAACTAAACTAGTAATTTAATAATGGGGAAAGTCATTAAAACCTATAAGGGAATTTGGGGACACCTAGGAGCAATTCTAGGAATGACTCTAGGTGGGTGAGGAAAATAATGGTAATTAATTAATTAAAGAATTTAGTTTTTGCAGGAATAAAGGGGATGGGTGACACATGTATGGGGAGGATTTTTATGAATTAATTTATTAAACATTAAATAAAATGGGATTTTAGGAAAGTAAGGGACTTCAAAACTCTATATAATGGAGGGAGGAAATTGATGTGGATATCTTCTGTTTGTGTAACGTTACGCTGCAAAAATCTCTACTTGACTGACTTAGCTTGTGGGAGTTGGGATACCTAGCTCGGTGAGGAGTGGTAGCTCAGCCTTGTGAGACGAGCTAGGATCTAGCTGAATCTCTAGATAGTGTGTGTGGCCCCTTTGCAGCTCAAGGGGCTAAGGGGGAAGAAGAGTACCCCTAACGTTGGCTAGGAGGAAACAGGGAAGTCTCATCAGTCAACAAGCGGGAGTTGCATGGAGCACATGGGACATCAACTCAGAGCGGGCGATTGGGCAACAATATGCTTCCTTTATTTCTGCGTGGTAGATTGTTCATGTGATTTATGATTTTAGTTCTATATGCTTAATCAAGTAAAGAATATGATAGTCTTAGCATTCTAGTTGATGACTTCAATTTCCAAATAGCCTTAGCTTGATGCTGATTGATTTCCCATGGCCTTCGATCCCTACATGTCTTGATCGTTCTGTGGTTTATTGATTGGATGATTGCGTTTTATTTTTTCCTTCGTCCCTAGCTCATCAGTCCATGCCTGAGTAGTCGGCCAAGAGCCTAATCTACGATTGTCACTTCAACGTTAATAGACCTATGGATCTCAACGCCATACTTTTCTGTGCATGGATGATGAGTGAAGGATGTTCTTGTCAGCCATCCACCTCTATTGTTTGTCCTTGGCTGTTTGTTGTCTTGCGCCTTTTAGCAAAAAGTACCTCTGCGTATGGATTTCTTTGCATCCTTGTTGGATTTTCTCTACACTTTGGCTGATAGAATCTCTACGATCATTTCAATGACTTTCCCAATGGATCTTTTTGTTTCTCTTATTGTTGTCTGCATTTTATTTTTATAGTTATAGAAAAAAATTTACCTTTCAGAAATGATATAATATGTGCAGTTGATGATTGTTAGTTATCGATAAAAAGGCAAAGAATTTCCCCTTGGTTGACTGTGTTCTTTTACCTGGGAATGATGAAAAATTTTGTACAGCGTTGCATTCTCTATGTTTACTCATGTTGTGTTTACTGTGTTTTACTCTTTTGATGGACAATGAGGTGAGGGCTTATCTCTCAAACTATTTATCTCATGGTTTGGACAACGATACCCACAACCCAACCATTCTTTGTTAGTTGTGTTACATGTTTTAGTCAATGAATCTACCAATGTGAATTTACATCTACATTTTTGTGTGTCTTCCTTCTTGATGAAGCACAACCCTTCTGAGGGATTGTGTCTTAGTTCAGTAAATCATAATCACTTGTATGATAGCATTCTTTAGATAGTAAATATTAGCATAGCACGACTATGTATCAAAATGTTTGACAACAATTTTCATGTAACGACGACGGGGTATTTATCCTGTACAGAGTGTGAAGGCATTTTTAGTTTGTGCTCTGATATCATTGAGTATGCCTGGTACCCATCTTGTGATAATTCATTTTATAGGGAATCCCACCCCCACATTCCTGTTCATGTTTCCCCTCTATTAAAACTGTGAATTTAACTCAACGAATTACCTTTCTTAACTCAGAGATCACGCAGCCTACCTGACCCCCTGTACCTCTGCAAATCCACATTTACCTTGATTTTCCTAGCATTGGATACACATATGAATTACGAAGCCTACTACAGTACCGAATCTGATTCTGATCTTGCATGCCACCCTTCCCAATCCTTATTTTACACTGCAATTTTATTTCCTCTTTTCTGGGTGTTTTTACTCTGCAATTCCACTTCATTTGCACTTGGCGTTGATAACCTACCTGACCACGTTATCCCACGAGTTAATCCTCAGTGTTTGATTTCTTTTAATTAGGTTATCTTGTAAGACGGTAGCAATTTAATACGATTTAAGTATTGCATTAATTTTTTTTCCAGTTTTTATGTGAAGGATAGTAAGGACTTTTTGAGATAGCAAGTGTTATTTTATTTGCACACAGACAACGAATTCCCTTCAGCTAGCACCCCCCCTTTTTTTACTGATTTCATTTTACCCCCATGTCTGCAATTTTATTTTACCTATGGCTCAAATTTAGACCTGTCGACATTGGGATTAGGTTTTTTTTTCCCTTATTGGGACACCAACTTTATTACTTTTTGGATTATATTACCTTAGAGATTTGAGAATGGGTATGGCTATAATTGTGCAATGACATTGGATAGCTAATTTAATTCATGAATAGATAATTTTTTATGTATGCATTTGAACAATCAATGTTGCTATTTATATCTGAGACAACTTTAGTTTATTATTTTGAGTAATAGACGTGCTTGGCATTTGAATTAATACACAACTTCTCATAGTTTTTACTAGACAACGTATTTGTACCAATTGAGTAATAGACATGCTTGGTAGTTAATTTAATACACAACTTTAATAATAGACATTCTTGGCATTGAAATTAATACCAATTGCTTCAACGTATTTGTTTCTAGACAATGTTCCCTTTTCTCTTATTTAGCAGTGATAATTATTGTTGTAGGGTATCATGTAACAATGGCATCAAGTGCATTGTGTGGCTCTGAATGACATTTAATTATGATTAGGCATTTGGCAACTAAATATCATTAAATTCATGTGGCAATTAAACCTAGTTAGATGACTATGGCATTAATCTCATTAAATGCTTATGGAAATAAATCTCATTGATTTTGTATGGCATTAATTCCTCATTGAATGTATAGCAACCTTTCGTGTAATGTGTAGCTTGATTTATAGGGCTTTTGATATCTTGTAATGTATAGATTGGTTGTATGTAATGTTTAGCTTGTTTTAGGTAGTGCTTAAAAATAGAATTAACTCTCATTGAATAACATCAAGGTGACATTTATTCATAAACAACAAGATAGCATAAAAATTTCTCGAATATCATCATTTGTATTTTATTTTGACCTTAGTAGCTTGCAACAGCTCAACCTTCACACGTAGACTACCGGCTTATCAGTTATTGTATGGGTTGTTGACAAAGTCATGTTTTTCCTTGTGTATTTTCTCAGTGTCATCCTATGGTGTCTCGTCGACCTGCTGTCGGGGTACGAGCATGGTTTCCTATCGGTATTCGTCTCCTAGCGTGTCGGGTTATCTAGAGGCCTCGGTCCAGATAGGATGTGTTGTACCAAGTTTATTGATGCACATATCACCTAGGGATGACATGATTCCTGATGAGGGGATCATGGTGCGCCCTATTGGATAGCGGTGATCGAGAACTTGGCTAGAGTAAGTGCATTTTGTGTGAGTGTTGTCGAGCACTGCAAGTTGCTTTTCACGCATGGGTTGAATGCCTTCAGGCATTTGGATTGTGCACCTTGAGGTTCTAGTATTTTTCATCTAGGCGATTGTGTTGGAAGGGGATGTTATCCCTTATCTTGTAGGCATGGTCATGTTTGCGTTGGGCGGGTAGGCTTTTTCTCCTTGTTGTCTACGCATGTTTTGCCCAGTTTTTCTTATGCTAGTGTGGGCAGTCATAGTAGCCTATTTCCTAGACTATGTGTTTGCATTCGTCATCAATTGTGTGGCTAATTGTTGTTGTAGTTACCATCTTTCCTTTCCCACAAAAAATAAGCAAAAAAAAAAGAAAAATTATACGTCTACTTTGCTTTTGGTCGTGAAGAAGGGGTCGTTACAATAATTATTTTCGCCGCATCCCTAGTTTTCTATCTGTCTTGCAAGTTGGTTCCAACAAAAGATCAAGAGTTCTTCGATGAATTGGAGCGGGGATTGAAATCAAACGGGATAAAAAGGTGCAACTTGTTTTCTCCTCTCTGTCCCTACTTTATGCTAATTAAAGTAGTAATTTTCTTCAGTTTTTGTGTGCTTGTCTTAGTGGGGAGATTGTTATCTCTTTCACTTGGTCTTGCTCTGCTATGATTACGACCCATGATCATAGGGGAAAAATACATTAATCAGTATCCTTTTTATTTTTATTTTTCTTCTTAGGATCTTCTTCTTCATCGCCACCTTTATTATTATCATAAGTACATTAGAAGCAAAATGACCAATACCATCACATTTAAAACATTTCAATGGAAGCGTACGTTTGTAATTGTCAATTCCTCTTTTTAACTTCCTTGCGAAATTTTCCACTTCTTCATCTTCCTTTGAATCATCGTTGTAGCTACAACTTGATTTTGAATTTTTCGTTTTTGCTTGTTTGTATTATTGGATGATTTGAACGTTTTTTCCTTCGTGACTGGTTTTTGTTTTTCTATCCTCATTTTATAAGCTAATAATATTCCATGTTGCGCGTCCATGATCAAATTGTCGAGATATGTTATTTCTTCCAAGGATGATATCTTAGGATCATATCTTATAGGTAAATATCTTAGAACCTTTTGAACAACCATTGATTCATCAACTTCTTCTCCCAATCCTCTAATAATGTTCATTGTTTCATCGACTCTCAAAAAGTAGGTTGTAATTTCTTCATCTTCCTTTATCTTCAATTTCTCAAACTTAGATCTAATGGTTTGAAGCTTAGCTCCCATGACTTGGTATCTCCTTCATAATTATTTTGAATTTTATCCCAAAAATAATTTGTTGTCTTGCAATTCATAACTTTGACAAATATTGAATCATCCAAACTGATCAGAATGTTTCCTTTAGCCTTTGATTTGTTTTCATTGAGTTTATTTCCATATTTGTTAGTTGGGGGAGTGGTTGGTGCTACATATCTCTCTACTACTGACTACCAAATATTAAATCCATGTGCTTGTAAAAAGTTTTTCATCCTTTTATTCCAAAAGGAATAGTTCTAGACATAAAACCTTGGTGCTCCAATCTGAGCATATTCCATGATCTCCTTCCAATGGTTAAATTGTTTCTTAAAGGACCCACTCTGATACCAATTGTTGGAATATTGAGGGCAGGGGGTCAATACGGGAACTTTAATATCACTTTTAATCACAATGTGTAATTAGTAATGTCATCAATAGTATATCATCAATGAGAAGTATAAATCAATAAAGAATAATAAATATCCACAGAAACACAATACACTATAATTTAAGTGGAAATCCAAATGGAAGGGAACCATAGAATGATTTTATTATATATCAAAATAATACATTCGTTGTAAGCACCAAATTCCCAATTCTCTAGCTACAACTTGAAGGAAATTACAACCCCCTATTTACATGCTCCAACTTGAATGAATCTACAACTCCCATAATTATCTAGATCCAACCAAAAGGAGGATTGTTATCCACATTTTTGGTTATCGTGATGATGTTATGGTCATGACATGGTAATGGAAGATCAAACTCTTTATTAAGAACAATTTCCAGAAGAAAGTTACACTTGTCATTTTCCCAAAATCATATTTTAAGAAAAGTTCGCAGGCTGCATATATACTCTCCTGCGAGAATCTTCATTTCCGCAGGTTTCTCTCATTTGGATTGAGAAATTCTCGCACTGTGTCCAAGGCCAGAATGAGAACTTGTTTTTAAAGAAGGAAAATGAATAAAGTCTCGATCCTTCTAGAAGGAATCTTCTAGAAGGATGAGTTGGAGTTCGAATGGTTGGCAAAATACTGGCTTTCCTGATATCTTGAGATTATTCCCTATCCAAGTAACTAATTAATCTTCTCTTATATATTGAGAAGATTACTCATGGAAAGGGTTAAGAGGTGAGAAGCTAAAAGAAGAAGCAAAAGATTGATTAGAGAGCTGGTGCAAGACTGAGTGAAGAATTGGAGCTACAGCAGCAAAGATAGCAGCAAGGTCATCATATGTGTTTCAATTTCTTCATGCTTGAGCAAGTGTGTGTGTCAAAGCTAAGAGCCATCGAAAGGAGATCTACAACATCAAGGCTCAGGTTGTATATTTCTCTTTCTGTTAATGCAATACATGAATATGTCTCTTTCCCATAATGATGATGTCATCTTATTACATGATTCCTTGATCACATGTATAGACTAAATATTGAATAGACTAATGCTTTTGCTGTGATTGGTTTGTGTTGTTGTGATTGGAACAACGCAAGAGCATCGGAGCAGAGCGAGGAACAACAGAGATTAAAGGAGAGCGTGCATAAGGTATGTACTTCATTCCATTTCTCTTAGTTCCGTTCAATAATTAGATCTAGGAAAAGAGTAGTATTCTGTCACGTTTTGTTCCAGATCCAGGTGGATCTTGGGGAGATTGGTCTGTGTCCGCACTCACGAATTTATCCTTAAACAAGGATACAACCCCCTAGTTCTCAGGATCCAACCTGAAGGAATATCAACCTCCCTTTGTTCTTTATAGCTAACTGAAAGGAGGCTACAACCCCCTTTCCTTTCCTCATCCTACATCCCTAAAATATAAATGTAGACCAAACTGTCACTACTGTTGGAAGATTGGTTGTTATCATTGATGTCAACCCTAGTCATGGGTTTTGGACCGTAAGATTGATAAAGGTATTTGGACATGAAGGACAATTCACATGCATATACAACACCCATGAATGGATATTATACATCATGTTGTTTCCAGTGGTATGTGGCACGTCAC
>CBVK0100234819.1:0-13182 GCA_900067695.1 Picea abies | reverse complement strand
TAGTATAAATAGGAGTTGAGGGTATGAGAAATTTTGTCTTGGATATTATTGTAATAGAGTTCTCCTTTGCTGGAGGTTTCCCCCTTGAAGAGGCAAGTGAACATTGCTCTTAGTAATCAAAGTGCTCTTTCTGGTGTTAGTCTGGTATCATTTTGGTATTATTGTGGTGTTGTTTTGGTTATATTATTGTTCATCTGCCATTTCTAGCATTTTATTTCTATTCTGCATACTTTTTATATCTGGAATATTACAGTGCACTTATTGTTGTCAGTAGTTTTGTTGGTAGCATTAGCATTTATTGTGAGGATGGTGTAATTTATGATGTTTATGTTGGGTATGTGTTATATTATTTGCAAAATTGATCCCATGTTCTATACATTGATACGAGAGAAAAAGGGGGTCTAGTGGGGTGCTTAGCACCCCCCAGTTGGGAGGGTTTTGAAGGTTTTGGGGCAGGACCCCCCGAGAAAAACAATTTGGTCCATTTTTGGCAGATTTTTGCATCTGTTTTTGGCGGTTTTTTCGGCACATGGTTTTTGCTAATGGTTTTCTAATTCCAGTTAAGGAATTAGGGTTGACTAATCTAGTTCAATGGATTTGGGGTTTGGATGCCACATGATCTTATATGTATATTATATTATAAACAATGAATATGATCAATAGAAGATTAGAGGTGCAGTTCTAAACATGTTGTTAGTTTTCCCTAATTGGGTTTCTAGGGTAAAAATATTTTTGTAATGTGTGTGTGTACCATTGTATCTTTTCCATTTTATTAAGAATCTATTTGCAGTAATTAATTGTACAAGGTTAAAATCTACAGTTTACCATGTACCAAATATTACTGCCAAACTATTGTTTGTAGCACAACTCACCTAAGTTGGTAAGAAAGTCAAATTTTGGCCTAGTGGGTTTGTTTTGAAAGACATTAACAATCAATGTTGCTGCTAAGAGTATTATTCATTGTTCTTATTTTTGTTATTGCATCTCTCTTCACTAAAGTCCTTATTGCAAAAACCCTAGAACTTATCTCAAAATTAGTTGATTAGGAGACCATAAATCTTATTAATATTTGTCTTACTTCTACTTTCTTTGGTTTCAAACATAAATCCTATCAAAAACTAAATGCATAGTGATGGGATCATCCTTATCCTCTATAGTGGAAACCATCTTCAAGGAACACTTTGAAGCATTAACTCTCAATATATTTCATCTCAAACCCAAATGTTGGTTTCATTTCATGGATGACACCTTTGTCATTTGGCCCCATGGCCATTCCTTCCTTACATCATTTTTTAACCATCTTAATTTCTTATCTCCCAACATCGAATTTACCATGGTAACCCAACAAGATAACTTGCTTCTATTCTTGGATGGCCTAGTCATTCAACATATTGATGGTACCCTCTCCCACCAAGTAAATAAAAAACACTCATTAATAGATATCTTCACGCCAAAACCCACTACCACCCTGCTCAAAAAAAAAAAATCTTAAAAATATTATATGTAGAGATGCCTTAATTTCTAACCTCTATCACCTCAAAAAGAAAGATCCATCCTCACTACTTCCCTGTAGGCCAATGGTTATTTTATCTCCCAGATCAATAGAGCTTTCCATTATGTTTTCCATCTAAAAACTAAGAACCCGCGCCCTTCCTTCTCCCGAAGGCCAAATTTCACTCTCTTACATTCATGGAAGCACCGATCATATTTCTAAGGTCTTAGACAAAAAGAATATATGAAATTATTTCAAACTTCAAGGTCTTAGCCAAAAATAATATATGAAATTATTTCTAAAAACTCTTAAGCATTTTTTTAGAAATGTCACGGAGAGATCTAACCCTCTTTTAAATCAAGGTGTTTACCAAATTCCTTGTTCTTTTGGAAAATCCTATATAACCCAAATTGGTAGATTGATCTAAACTCACCTCAAAGAACATATTTTATGCAATTACTATGACCTACAAATCAAAGTCACACAGTGAAATCACTCACAATAAACTACAATCTCCAAATGCATTAAATAATAACACACATTCCACGCACAATATGTTATTATAAAACAAAATTACGACAAAGAATTTCACCACAATCTCTACAAACTTTATTTGCATCAATGGTAAATTCTCTTAGTCCTCGTTATATTCACGGAGCCTATGCACAGTTCTATAGATCCCATAACAACACATACTACAAAAACCCCAAACCAAAGAGAGTCGAGGGCCCTTTTTTCATTCACAAACTTCATATTTATGCTTGAGCTCATTGGATTTTGGCATTTCAACTACCCTAAATGTTCAAATTTGAAAAAGACCATTTGTAATCTAGGGTTTAAAAAAAATCATTAAAATTGACAAATTTGCATTAACTTCTCAAAATTTCTAAGTCTATGGTTAAATCATAGTATAAATCTGCGCAAGAGGGCTTAGAAAATGCACTCCAAAATTTGCATTGGTGTCTATTTGAAAAAATTGAGACTTGATGTCCAATTATTTTCACATTGTTGACAAAACCGATGTCTTATATTTTAAAATTCGCCTCCATTTACTTGTATCGAATTTGCCGAGTCAACAACTTATGCAATTTTGTTGAAATTGACCAAAAATGTCGAGGTTCGCTTAAATTCCCACCCAAGGTTCATTTCTTGGCCAAATTAAGTGATTCAACTTGGATATTTTGTATTTTATCATTCTTCACCCTTCTACATTTTCAAATTTTCAATTTGAGCCAAAAAAAAGTGTTGCTATGCAAAAATACCAAAATTATGCTCTCTTTTTACATGTTGTGCAAAAAGTTTGAGAGGCCTTACAAAAATGCATACCAATTTGGTTTTATGCATGATATGAGGAAACAATCTATGTTGGTCAATGGAATGTAATTTTGGGCACAAAATACGAGTCTTGTATTTTATGGATTTAGCTCCACATGCACATAGTTTTCGCTCAAAACTTTCGTTTGACATCGTTTTGACGTTTTCCATGAAATGCACACAATCATCACAAAAATGAATGCCAAGGCCATGTTAAGATTCCAAATAAGGTTCTACAATATTTTATGAGTTCTACATTAATTATCTACAAGTCCATATCATCTTATACCATGAATCCATGTCTAAGTGCTTCAAAACAAAATTGCCCTTATTTCCACAATTTAGGAAGATGGATGCCAAGAGCTTTAAAAATGCATCCTAGGGAAAATTAGGCATGCCCAAGACCTGAACTTTCAATTGTAAGTACTTCTAAGTATTCCATGCGTATGTATGAATTTAAAAGCATGTAGGATAGTTGTTTTAGCCAAGAATGTTCTTGCATTAATGTTGTTGATACTCATCATAAAATTCTTTCTAAATTAGCCATTGATGAGCATTCCAATAACATTAAACACCTCATCTGCTTTACTGATACCAAAATCCTTACCTCTATTTCCCACTACTCCTCTAGAATCATTAGAAAATCCCTAGAAATTGAAAAACAACCAAATAAATTTAAACAAAAAGGCAATCACAAACTTAATCACTCTTTGAAGCACATCATCCATTATCTTCGACAATGAACCCCCTCCCGGCATTCATACTTGTAACATCTCTTCTCCTCTTCATTAATACCTCATTATTTATCTTTATAAAAACCCCTCTCATCATCCCTTTTATCTCCTTTACACTAACTAGAATAACCCTTCCACAATTATTTAGCTTCTATATTGCCTTTAATACGATTCCTTAATTTAATTTGGGTTTCTAATGATTATTTCACTTTTCAATTGTTATTTCTAACCTTATCGAATATTCTCATTTATATTCTTAGTTAATATTTTTATAATATACTTTTCTTTACAATTCCCCCGCATTACGTATACAATTCCTTTTCAATTTTCCATTTTATTCCATTCATTGATTGACTTTATTTATTTATAATTATTTTTTATATTGATTTATTTTTCCACTCGCTATTCTATCTTCTTCTATTATTATTAGTATTAATTTTGATTATTTATTCAATTAGTTTCTAATAAATATTTTCTTCTATTATTATTAGTATTAATTTTGATTATTATTCAATTAGTTTCTAATAAATATTTATTAATTTGACCATTTCCCCTCCCATTCATATTCGTTAGTCTTTTGTCTCAATCCCCTCTTATTAATTTACATTATTTTTTAATAATTAATTCACTTTTCATTTTTATTTATTCACTCTATTAATTCTCTTTTGTATTTTTCATTAGCATTTTTTCGGCTTCTTTGATGATGGTGGAGTAGCCACTCTAAATGTTTTTTTTTTTAAATGGTGTTTCTAAACTCCAACATAATTTACATCCATAAGATTTACCACAATTATGGCTAATTATGGAAATCTGCATACCAAGGTATTATTGATGTTAGGGATAGAGTGCAAGTTTTGCAGTTCTAAGGGTTCAAAGAAGAAAACAATACCATTTTCTCTTGTGTCCATAACTGATGATAGAAGTAGAATTTGACATGAGTGATTAGGGTATATGAATTTTAGAATTATGAAATGAATAGTTCAATTGAATATGGTCCATTGCCTCCCCAGAGTAGTTCCTCAAGAAGGCATATGTGAGGGTTGTGTTCTTGGTAAACATCAACAAGAAACATTTGAGAAAGGAAAGTCATGGAGGGAAAAATCACATCTAGAGCTTGCACAAAATGATCCTTGTACAATGAATCAACCTACACTAGTTGGTGCAATGTATGCTCTTACCTTCATTAATGATTACTCTAGGTTTACTTGGGTATATTTCTTGTAGATAAAGGACATAGTTTTTGAGAAATTTAAAGAGTTTAAGGCATTCACTAAGAAACAATGTGGATGACCTGTGAAGTGTTTGATCTTTGATAATGTAGGAGAATCTGTAAGTATAACCTTTGAGGGATACTTCTCCTAGAATGTAAGTTTAAGGAAACAAACAATGCCATACACTCATCAACATAATGGAATTGTTGAATGGAAATACAAGACCTTGATTGAGCTGGATAAACGTTTGCTTCAAGCGAATGGAATGCCAACCAAGTTTTGGGTAGAATTCGTTGCCTACCAAAACTACATTTTGAACATGATTCTAACCATAGTAATGTGGGATGTAACTCTTCTTGAGACATAGAGTAGAAGGAAACATTCAATTGGGCATCTTAGGACCTATGGATGCATAGCTTGTGCTCATAGTATGGATGAAAAGTAGGAGAAGTTGGATCTAAAGTGCCATTCATGCATCATGATCAAATATTTGAAGATTCTAAAGCCTAGCTAGTAGCGAGTGTTTGATCCATTCAAGTAGGAGGTGATCATTTGAAGGAATGCTATATTCGATGAGACAACTTTGGGTGTTTCTCTATTAACATATTCTTTTGGTGTTTTAGAACATGATTCAGTAAATATTGAGAATATTTTAATCAATTCACCTAATTTCTAAACAACCTAGTCTCATCTTTGAATCTATTTGGGCATTTGAATTGACTTTTAGTCATATTTCTAATGGAGGATTGACTAATGGTGAACTGACTGCTAGTCAAATTTCTAATGAAAAAATTGAAATGATTGATAGTATGGTTAAGTCTATTCAAAATGAGTGCAATGCAGAGACACATTTTGCAAGAGAGAGTCATTATCCTTAATGGATAACAAAATCCATTGAGGTTGTTGGCATTGATGCAAGTAATGCAACCAGTTATCAGAAGACTTGTAGTTAAAAAAATTTGATGTTTGTAGCATCTGATAGGTACTTCCGCACAGGTCTAAGTGTCTAGACATGTGGAAGTCATCCAAATCCTTCTACCTTGAGACTTTACTTTAATTAAATGAATTATTAAAGTAAATTTCTTGTATTAATTAGTTGAGTTATATTTAAATAAAGACTTTAATTAACATTAGTGATTTAAATCTTAGTCATTGATATCAAGTGAGGTGAGAAGTAATCTCAACTCTCAATCACTTTGGAGATTAACGTTAGGTCATAACTCAAGATTATAAAAGCAAGGTTTGGGTAAAGGAGAAAGGTCACTTTCACATAGATATAGCAAAGAAGGACGTTTACTAGTATGGAATCATTCCATTCACTTGAGAGCAAAGAAGTACTTTTGTTCAAGTGCTTGAGTCATGAAAGAACGTGACTCGAGGGGATCAAACTTGTGTGAGACATTGTGTGTTGATACACATGAGAGAGAAAAGAAGGACTTTTGCTCAAGGGTTAGATCACAAAGGACTGTGATTCAAGGAGTTATTGGATAGATGGAAGGACTTCCATCTAGAGATTAGGTCAGGGAAAAGAGAGAATAGAGGTAGTCACAAGTGGGTTTCAATAGATTGGAGCTGCAACAATAGGGTCACACCATACATAATTTTCATATATACTTTGTGTGTGTGTGGTTTTCAATGGAGACATGCGCCTATATGCGGTGTTTTCTTAAGGAAAGGTGTGTACATCTCATGAAACGTGAAAAAATAAGGTCATACAATAGGTCAGGAGTTGTTATGGTTTGCAGGTACTGTCCAAAGTTTTTGTATTTTTCTATGGACCATTTTCCTAGTAAGGGATCCCTTGTAAGATTTGAAGTTATTTTAATAGTAAGCTTAGTTGATGGGAAGAATATCTTTGTGTATTCTGTATGATATTTTGGTTTCCATCATTGATTTTGCTATCTTTACTTGAGTTGAATATTCCAACAATTTTATTCTGTTTTATGAACTGCTAATTTGATTTACAACAAGGAAATCACTAGATAACAAAATACCTAGGTGTCTGAGTAGGGATTTCAACATGGTATTAGAGCATGTTGAAAATCAACATGGTATCATAGCTTTGTCTCTAAGAGGTATCCAATCTAACGATGTACAATGACATATCTATTAGATTTGAGTGACGATGAAATAAACATTGGTCACAACAAATAAGTAGTGTGGTTAAATCATTCAGAGAAGAGTTGATATGTGAAAGACCATTGGTAAAAGGCCTACATCTCTTACATTCTTGACTATGTATAACAGTCCCTTGAAGATCACAGGACAAAGTATTGTTGACAAGGGTAGTTACGGTTCTCTAAAAGAGAAGAGATTGTTCGGTAGCAAGATTGCTTGGTTACAGGAGGAGTCATCCCTCTGGTATAAAGTAGATCCAACCAAGTATAAGAAGAAGAAAACCCAGTCATAGGGGGAGATGAAAAATATAGATCCTTTCATCATTATTGTCAAAGGGGGACAAATATATCTCAAGAAGCATATGGCAGGTTTTTGAGCCATTCTATAAAGACCAAAAACACCAACATGACAAAAGTGGATTGCAACTCCAAGAGAGTTTGAGTCTAAGATCTATGTAGCAGCCTTTGAAGAGTTTGAGGAAGGTCTATTTCAGGGGCAGTCAATACAGTCCAAGGAGGAGCCAGTGCAAACAGAGTCACCCTTTTCCATTGTTGTCAAAGGGGGAGAGAAACAGAGAGTGTTGCCATCAATGAAAAAGGGGGGAAATGTTGGATGCAGTGTTGTCATTGATGTCAATCAGAGAATGTTGGATGCAGTGAGAATGTTGGATATCATATGTTATGAATGATCATTGATATCAACAAAGGGTCCATATAGTTCATAAGATTATAACTATGTTGATATACCCTATTATACTAAGTAAATGGAGAAAACATTAATGAAATTGTTGCATAAGGTTATGTATAGCCAAGTCATAAAGTAGTCATCCTCTCAGAGAAAAACAGAGAAGAATTTTCCTATGTCTTTCATGTCAATCAATGTTCTAGCAAATAAAGGGACAAATGAGGTCAACATTGTTTAAAGTACTATTTAGGGTTGTTAAAGAGTCGGATTAGGCCTTTTGGTGAGATAGAACTAAATAGATAATGAAGAACTATACAAAGTATGTACAAATTCATGTGAAATGGGAATTCTAATCATTAATCTACTCATAGTTGACTACATATTGAAGTGAAGAACATGTTAGGCGGATTCTAATAAAACTAGTTGATGTCCCTTCTCACTCCCTACAAAAGAGAATGTTGGCCAATATGTTATTGATGATCAAAGGATAAATGTAGAGTTGGAAATCGATGATGAGCTAGTTATTGGTCATGGCATTGCCTAAGTGGCATGGGAGCATGGCAATGAGAAATCATATCTAGATGAGGATGGTTTGGAGTCTAAACATAGAGATATTCATTTTGATCACAACTTGCCACTATGCAAATGAAAGAAACGACCAAGGATGCACATCAAACCCCAAGAAGCAAGGGAGAACATGCTAGTTGTGACTCTAGACTTCTAGAAAGGAGCACATGCCATTCATCACAATCTAGGCATTGGAGAGATGATGATAAGAAGCACATATCCACTCTCATACTTTAAGGAGACAATGAGGTTAAAGTTTAAACGAATAAAACCCTTATAATTTAACTTTAATAAATAAATAAAAGTATAAATAAATAAAGTGAAGTTATGTAAAAGAGAGGTGCATGTGAAAAAGTAGAAATTGAAATAAATAAATAAAGTAAAGCTACTTAAAAGAGAGGTGCATGTGAAAAAGTAGAAATTGAAATAAATAAAAGTAAGAGAAGTTAAGTAAAAGAGAGGTGCATGTGAAAAAATAGAAATTGAAATAAATAAAAGTAAGAGAAGTTACTTAAAAGAGAGGTACAAGTGAAAAAAACAGAAAGTAAATCTTACTAGTATATCTTACTTATATATTTAAAAGAGCATGAACAAGTTAAAAGAAATATCTAACAATTGATTTTACCAATGGTGGTTTCAAGCCCATGGCTTTGGAAACCCATGGTATTTTCCCATGGTATGTGAAAAGAAAAAAATGGGTGGTTATAAATTAAGTTAACCCAATTAAAAACATGACTATAATTAAAAGGCCTTCACTTAAATTTATGGATAAAAACAAAAGAGAAATAATATTGTTTTAAGATAAACATTATTTAATCAAAAGGGTTCAATGTTTCAATGTCAAAAGACACATTGATTTAAAATCACACCCCTTAGAAGACTATATAAACGAATATTTATGAAGGAAATAAAGTGTCTATGTGGGTTTTCATTCAAATATCTAAGAGGAGAGTCCAAGGAAGAAAAGTCAAGATATTTATGTGACTCAGGAGATATTTGAGTATACCTGAAGTAGAGTCACTAGTATATATGACATAGTAAAAATAAAATCATGCAGTAAGGGTGGAAGGGAGGAGCTAGGTAGGAATGTTGTCCTCTTCAGGTAGAAGCCTGAAAAAAACTTCGTAGTGAGGGTGGAAGGGAGGAGCTAGAGAGGACTATAGTCCTCTTCAAGAAGAAGCCTGAAACGATAGGGGGTTGGTGCATCCTTTTAAGTTGGTTCTTGAAGAATTCAGGGGGAACCTCCTTTCAATTTGGTGCTTGAAGAATCAGGGAGTTGCAGCTTCCTTTAGTAGGTGCTCAGAAAAGAAAGGGTATTTGTGTCTCCTAGAGTTGGTGCTCTAAAAAGGATTGGCATTCTTCACAATCACAACTTGTTGTTATACAAACATTGTAATTCTTGTTAATGATAAATAATTAATTATTCTTAAATAATTCCATTGTTAATTTATTATTGTGGTTGAAAAGTTTTAAAAATGACTACTAATTGGATAAAAGGTAATATTGATTCACCCCCCCTCTCAGTGTTTCCAACATGTTAGATCTTCACTTCCTTGCAACTCCGACAGTCTTTGAACCTTTTCATACTTTGGAGATCGATGACTATGATTTAATCAATCGTTTAGTGGACGGCTCATAGACTCACGAACTCACATGTCTTCCTTTTCATTGCTTATCTTGGCGTTTAATTAGATCGACAGTTTGAATATAATCAAGTGTTGAGTGGATGACTTTGGTTTATCTAGGCGCTTTAGACAGATCTACGATTTGGATTTAATCAACCATTGAGTGGACGATTCTCATTCATTTCAAACATGGACCTTTACTTAGAATTATTTTGTGTGACGGGTCCGTGGACTCTCACACTCGTGGACTCACAGACTCACATATCTTCTATGGTGTTCTTAAAATGTACCCCCAACTTCCGCAGCCTCAAAGATGAACCTATACTTAGAAAACATTCCAAATGATTTTTCTTGAGTTCGTGGACTCTCGGACTCGCAGACTCATATCTCTTCTAGGATGTCATCAAAATGCATGCCCAGCTTCTGTTACCTCCATAATGAACCATACTTAGAAATTTTTAAGTGATATAGATAGAATATGATACTTATCCATTTTTGGTTGCTCAATGGACTCAACGAAAGAGATCTGAGCCGTTTGATTATGATTTCTTTTTGATCCAACGATCAACATCATTCTTCGTTATTTACTGTTTGATCGTGCTCTTATTTTGATCTGACGACCCAACATCAATCTCTGTGATTGACAACTCCTATTCTCGATCGAACAGTGTACAAGTTTTCACAAATCAAACGAACCATCATCATTACTCCACAATTCTTTGTGCATATTTCCTCAATTGTAGAACTATATTTTTGCTTCACTCAAATGTGCCTTCTCTCATGAACTTCATGTCAGTGTGATCCTCTATGCTCTATCTCTATTCAATCACAAGGCCTCCTCTATGTGATGTCTCTATGCAATCACAAGGCTATCTCTCTTGATCTTCTCTGCGTTGATCCACCTGATAGATCTTATTCATGATCTGGTAATATGAGGGACTCCTCTATTCCTTCCTTGTCATCAACATATGACTGTCCATGTTTGATTCATGTTGCCATCAATGACATTACACAATCAATACTGCCAACATTATGAATAAAAGAGACTGACCTGAACTGGAGAAACTCGTGCCAACCTATCACTAGACCCTTAGATTTTCCTTCTACACTAAGAGCTTCAAACCTCCACTTAAGAAGTGATGGCAACAATAAATATTTGACCTTACCAACCTCCATAACGAATTCCTAAATCAAATTATCTCAATATTCTTTGCTGCAATTACCCTCTTCAAGGAGTTTCTTTTATAGGCACTCACCAAACCTCTGACGTTATAAGAGAGCCCAATTATTTTGGAACCTTGGAGTGGGATTTTCCTACTCTAAGGATCCCTTGAATATTCATTTGTTCACTAGATACAACTTCCCAATGAGCTTATTTATTTGCTTGAGAAAGGAGAATTTCTTACTAGAATTGGCCTATCCTCCCCCCTAATCCATGACAATACTCCCTTCAACTCCCTCTTCCACCAAAATAACACCCTTCTTTTTCATTGATCTTAGATCATAATTTTTTTATTTCAAAGGGGGCAAAATCTCCATCTGATGAATAAGTGGTGTTGATACTCCCAGTGGACTCAACTTCCTTCTTCTTTGGAATGGATTCCCCCCCAACCCAACAAAAGAGTCTCCTCCAACCAAATTTGAACAAGAGTTAAGGGGTGTGTGAACCTTAACCCCCTTCCTAGTAGATCAACTTTTGAGAGGAATGGTTTTCCCTTCAAGAAAGTTTTTAACTCCTCCATTTCATATAGGGTGTCTAAATCCACTAAAGGAGTAACCTCCTAAGTAGATTTTTTCTTTTTCTGGTCGATCTCCCTCATGTTAATCACATCTACAAAGATAAAAGGATTTTTCTTAGCAATGTGGCTGGAACCACTAGGGATCTCTCCTTCTTTATTTATTTGATCAGACTCCATCTCATCTCCCTAACAAATGTCTTCTTGGGCATGGAAGACAAAGCTTTTGCTCTAGCTATATCTTTTAGTATTTTTTCACAACAGTAGAAAATGGATCCTCAGAGATAGATTTACCTTTCAATGAAGAGGGATTATGGCTCTTCTTGTAATCATCCTCATGCTGATTGTGAGCTTGGGCCATGTACTCATACACTCTTCTACTTCTTCCACATTGTCGGGTGAATCCTTCTTAGGGCAAGTACACCTAAGGTAACCATACATATGACAAATGGAGCATTGAAAATGAATGTTTCTATAGTCGATCTATTGTCGATAAGATCAATTCCTAACGTGTATATGAATTCCTTCATGCAACCTGTCTCCCAAGTTCATTTCCACACAAATCTTAGCCCAAAAGGTCTTGTACATGGAGCATGTTTTCTCGTTGATATCCATCATCCTGCTTGACCGGTTCCCTATCAAGGTTAAGGCCCTTGCAGACCCATAGAGAAAGAGCAATGAAATTTACAACTTTTAACGCCTTGTTGGATGGATTTAAAAACCCTTATACATCTTTTCTAATAATTGTATGAAAATATAAGTTTTTTTTTTTTTGTTTTAGTGACATGTGGGACTAACTTGTGATTAAGAAACCACAAATCAGAGGCATCTAAGCCGTCAAAATCACTCGGGGATCGCACTTGGCCGTCAAAATCACCCAGGGATCACACCCAGCCTGAGCCACACCAACCCTTACCAACCTTTAACATCGCTGAATTTTTTGTCCCCGCAGGTTTCAAACCAGTAACTTAACATCACAGAGTGCCTTAACAGCACACTCCTCACCTCAGAGACATGGAAAGAGAAGTTTTACCAGCATTTTGTTTGCCTCTTAAAAGACAGTTTACAAAGTGAATAACAACAAAGCCCATAATCGCTGTGTTCAAAGCCCATCAAGGGCGGTCTTACCACTTGTCTGATGTCGGGTTGGGGCCGTGTTGCCCGAGTGCTAAGTGATAAGGGCCGCGAGGGATGTATTATTCTTGAGTAGAGGAGGAATGAACCCCATTGAGGGTAGGGGAAGTACCCTCAAACCTTACAGAGGTCGCACCCTATCAAGAGGGTCCAACCCGGGACAAGAGAGTTGCGCCCTAGTAAAGGGTTGACCTGTGGAACTGAATAAGAATGTTGTATTTCAGATTGTGCACTTTGTACAAGTGTTTGGTCCCAGTAAATATATTTGAATTTGAAGCAGGAGCTCAGGTATGCAGTTGTGTGCGTTTGGAGACTTTAGCATATGCCTAGAACAACATATATGCGCCTAACCCCGGCGGACCCAGTGAGAGTTGAACCCAAGCAGGAGCTCAGGTATGCAGTTGTAGGTGAATTTAGGATATGCCTAGAACAACATATATAACATATATGCCCGGCCGATCCAGTGAGAGTTGAACCCACGACCTCGTGATAGAGGGCAGTTGTAGGTGAATTTAGAATATAACATATATGTGCCAAACCCCGGCCGATCCAGTGAGAGTTGAACCC
>CBVK0100234792.1:0-28036 GCA_900067695.1 Picea abies | reverse complement strand
TGTGCAAGAATCAGATCACCAACTTCAAATTGAAGTTCTCACCTGTGTTGTTCTGCTCTGCGCTTATATTCTTGGCTTGAATTCTGCAATCGCTCCTTGACTCTGCACTGAAGCTCCTTCATTGCTTCTGCAAAATTATTTACGCTAGCACTCCTTAATTCAGCTTGTTCTAAATCATTCGATTCAGAAAATCCCCTTGGCTGCATCCCATATATAATCTGGAATGGACTCTACCCTGTGCTTCTGTTGATCGAATCATTATAAGAAAATTCCACCTGTGGCAGAATGTGATCCCACTGACTATGGTGTTCAGTCATTAGGCTCCTCAGCAAATCTCCCAAGCTTCTATTTTCCCATCCATCTGAGGATGATAAGCCAAGATAAAAGACAAACTTGTCCCTAGCTTCTTCCATAAATTCCTCCAGCTGTATTTTGAGCTATAAGTCAATTAAATTCACTGAAGAGGTCATTTTGGGCACATTACTTGGAGGAACCTCTCAGTGTAATAGCTCATTGGAATCAGGAGGAGAAACACTACAGGATGGGATGGATAGAAGTGAATTTCAGTGGCCATGGAAGCCACACAAAGAGATAAGGCACTTTTCAGAGGTAAAAAGGTTAATTAATTAATTAAAGTGATTTAATTAATTAATTAAATATTAATAAAATGAAAGTCACTTTGGAGGGAGAAGGTGAGCAGGAAGTATAAAGGAAAGGCAAGGTGTAATTTTCCCAAGCCAATTTTTTGCTTGGAAACACTAACTAACCACTGATTTGATTGTTTACTATTGTGTATGTAGGTTGGCCATGAACATTTCGGCCTTAGGGTTTCTTTAGTTATTCAGCCACAATTTATACAAGAAGCATTTTAACATATGAAGATATTCAATAATACACAAGAAAGGAACCACAAACAAGATCCGAACTTTATTATAAGAAAGCAAGCACCTGATACAATAGAGAAGAAGATTTGCAATAGCTTCAGATGGCTTCAAGACAATAATATGAGCTACATACAAAATGCTCCCGGAGATACAAAGTAAGCCTCCCAAAGGATGCAATAGAAGATGAATTCCCCAATACCAAAACTAGGGTTTAGCCTAACCCTCAAGCAGCTGGTACGACCTATTGAAGACAATGGAGACCAAGGGTTCGGCCCTCCTAAAGATGGAGACCCCCAAATGCTGCTAAACTCCTACCAGTCATAGATTAGGGCAATGATAACCTCCTCCTGAAGTATGGAGCCCAAACACTGATGCCTCCTCTTCCAACTGCAAAAACCCCAAACTGGTACCGCCCTCCTGAAACCCTCAATATGGCCAATAATTCAGCTTAGCTGAATAAGGGCTCTAAATCCACTGAAACTCTCTAGGATGATAGATCGGGCAGTCACAAACCCCTGAGAGAAGTTTCAAGGTCAGATATGAGATATAGCCTCCTAGATCTGAAAATCACCGAATCACCAAATCGTCCTATATCTCCCAAAACTGTCCCAACCTGCAAACAATGATAGGGATCTGATAACTCCTCAAAGAAGCCTCCAAACTGATGAGCAAGGGCCTACAAGCAAAACCCTAATGCTTAAACCTCCCAAAGCTTCCTCAATAGGTTGGATTGAACTCTTCTTCAATGAATGGTGCGCCCCTGCTGGAAAACCCTAACTGGTACGACCCTGCTGATCTTCCTAAATAAATGATGGATGTAGAATGGTGTGGGTGGAGTATTTCATCCTCAAGACCAAGCTTGGAACAAGGTGAGTGGAATCTTTCACCACTGAGTTGTTCTCTAGGGTTTGTAATATCAAAACCCTCAAAAATCTATGGTCAAGAGCATCAATAAGCAAATACCAAATATCCAAGATGAAATGAGAGGTGTGCCCTAGCCTTCTCTTTATACTTTTTTTTGTTTCCCTGTTGATTTAAGTTAACCCTTAGGGTTAACTCCTAACTCAACCTCCAACACTCTATTCTTTCATTGAGTTATCTTTTTAACTCTTTTTACCTTTTCACTAAGTCAACTTAAAAATATAACATTAGTTTGGTTGACTTTTCCCCTTTATGTGAGACTATGGTCTAGTGGGGATGCCTAGACCACTAAGTCTTCCCAAACCTCTTCATCAAGAGGCGGGGGAAATTACAGTCTCCCCTACTAGAAATTGCTTGTACTCAAGCAATTCCAAACCTGTCTCATGTACCACCTGTTCACTCTCCCATGTGGCATGCTCAATGGGTAGATCCTTCCATCTGATCAGGTACTCTTTGATGATTCTCTTGTTGAGCCTATTCTCCTGAACCTCTAGTATCTCATCCAGAATCAAAACCATTTGCCCCTCTTCGTCTAAAGGAGGAAACACCTTAATGGGTGTGATGTGTTGGTGGATGGCCCTCTTCAGGCAGGACACATGGAAGACATTTTGTATCTTGTTGCCCTGTGGAAGCTCCAGCTCATAAGCTATGACCCCTACCTTCCTATTGATCCTGTAGGGTCCAAAGAAACGTGGTTGTAACTTCTCTTCTCTTCTTCTTTTTATAGAAGCTTGCCTATATGGTTGGAGCCTAAGATAGACTAAGTCACCAACCTCAAAGGTACGCTCAACTCTGTTTTTATTTTCTTGGACCTTTTGTTGGTTCTATGTTCTCTGTAAATGATCCTTCAACTCTCTGAGGATGTCCTGACTCTGCTGCACCCAATACTGTACCATTGGAGCCCTGCTGTCACCAAAATCAATCTCCACGAAAGAGAGTGGATCATAGCTGTATAGTGCCCTGAATGGTGTCATGCCTATGGACATGTGATGGGTGGTGTTGTAGTAGTATTCCCCCAAGTGTAACCACCTGAACCACACCTTCTACTGCCCTGCCACATAATTCCTGAGATAACCTTCCACCCATTTGTTGACTATTTCGGTCTGTCCATCCGTCTGAGGATGATAGCTGGTACTAGGGGTCAAGGCCATACCAACTAGTTTGAATAGCTACTGCCAAAATGTACTCATGAATCTGCTATCTCTGTCACTGACAATGGTTTTGGGTAGGCCGTGCAGTCTGAAGATCTCCCTGAAAAATAATTTGGCCACTTGTGGTGCACTAAAGTCCGTGGCTATGGAAAAGAAGTGTGCAAACTTCGTCAACCTATCCACCAATACGAAAATGTAGTTCTTCCCCTGCGCCCTTGGCAACCCTGTGATGAAATCCATGGATATGCTTTCCCACTTGTGCTTTTGGATGGGTAGGGGTTGCAGTAGTCCTGTCGGTTGAGTGTTCTCATCCTTGTTCTCCTAGCATGTAGTACTCACCTTGACATGCCTCATTAAATCCTCCTTGAGGCCCTTCCATGAGAACCTCTCCCTCACCTGCTTGTATGTCTTACCAATTCCTTGGTGCCCTGCCATTGGCGAGTCATGACATGCCTGCAACACTTTGGCCTTGAAGGCTGATCCAAGAACCAAAAATATTCGGCCCTTGTAATAGATGAGGCTGTCAATGATTCTAAAGTTATCGTCCTGTACTTTCCCGTCCATTAGCTGACAAGCGAACTGATCCTTTGCATACTCCATCACCAAGTGGTCCTTCCAATCGACAGACACATTTGTCATGGCATAAATGTATGGCCTCCTGGACAATGCATCAACCACCACATTGTTCTTCCCTTTGACAAATTCAATGTCAAAGTCATAGGCCTGTATTCTGCTTACCCATTTCTGTCGCCTTTCATTTAAGTCCTTCTGCTCTAATAGGTACTTAAGACTGTTATGATCTGATTTGACCACAAACCGTGCACCTACCAGGTATTGCCTGAATTTGGCTAGAGCATGCATGATAGCCAACATTTCTTTGTCATAAATGTTGTAAAGTAGCTTAGGTCCCCTGAGTTTTCGGCTCTCATAGGCAAGAGGGTGCCTTTTTTGCATCAATATGACCCCTATACCTTCTCCTGAGGCATCACACTCCAAGGTAAAAGGCTGGCCGAAATCTGGTAGGGCTAAGACTAGGCACGTGCTCATCACCTTTTTCATCTTGTCAAATGTGAATTGAGCCTCCTCACTCCATTTGAAGGCTCATTTCTTAGTCAAATCAGTCAAGGGTGCACAAATCTGAGAGAACCCTTTGACAAATTTCCTGTAGTAAGTGCACATGCCTAGAAATCCCATTAATTCTGTGAGTGTCTTAGGAGTAGGCCACTCTATAATGGATTTAATTTTCTTCTGATGTACCTGTACCCCTTTTTCTCTGATGATGTGTCCCAAGTAAAGAACCTCTATAATTCCAAACTCACATTTGGACTCTTTAGCATATAGTGACTGCTTCTCCATGATAGACAAAATTTGGTCCACATGTTGAAGGTGTTCCTCCCACGTTCTGCTATAAATGAGCAAATCATCAAAAAATACCAAAAGGTGCTTCCTTAACTTCTTGTTGAAGACATGGTTCATACAAGATTGGAACGTGGTTGGGGCATTGGTTAACCCAAAGGGCATCACCAAGAACTCATAATGACCATAATGAAATTTGAAAGAAGTTTTTGGGATGTCCTCATCCCTCATATTGATTTGGTGATAGCCAGAGCATAGGTCAATTTTTGTGAAGTAGACAACCCCATATAATTCGTCCAACAACTCATCAATCCTTGGTATAGGATACCTGTTTTTGATTGTATTCTTATTCAATGCCCGGAAGTCAATGCACATGCACATAGTTCCATCTTTTTTCTTGACCAATACTACTGAAGAAGCAAAAGGGCTAGAGCTCGGCCTGATGTGCCCCATATCCAAGAGCTCTTTGATGGCTTTCTCTATCTCTTCTTTATACTTATTTGGATGCCTGTATGGTGTGGTATTGACTGGTTTGGATCCTGCCTCCAACTCAATTATATGCTCAAACCCCCTGTCTGGTGGCACCCCTGGTGGGATAGGTCCAAACACCTTGCTGTGTTTGTCAATGATTTCTTGGATTTATGGTGTGTAGTGAACCTTACCTTGCTCATCCACACGTGCCGAAATTCTGCATTCAGTTGCATAAACTATCTCTTCTCTCATGAAGATGGCCTCCATCCTCTTGGTCGTAATTACCTTGGCTGAGTTACCTGTCATGCCTTGGAGAACTACCTTTCGTCCACCCTCCTCCGTGAAAGACATCTCAATGGTCTTGTAGTTGGTGGTAATAGGCCCTCATGTGCTGAGCCACTGAACTCCAAGGATTATGTTAGTATCGGGAAGGTCCATCACGTAAACATCCTGTATTAGCTCATGCCTACCCAATGTAAGCTTCATACCTGGGATGTACCCGTCACAAGGCATAATGCGTCCCCCTGCTACCTCCACCTTGAATCCTTCAAATTCAACCATGGGTATATGCCTCCTTCGCAACAATGTTGAGTCAATGAAATTGTGAGAAGCTCCCCCATCAATCAATACTGATACCTTTTGCCCCTGCAAGACTCCCCTCATCCTGGAAGTGTTATATTTGGGCACTTCGCTAATAGATGCCAAGGTGGATTTCTCCTCAGCCGTACTGTCATGTCCTGTGGGCTCCTCCTTTGCTGACTCTATGGTGTCTACCTCTATGTTCTGTATCTAGCCAAAATCCTCCTCTTCCTCATTGTCTGAAGTTACTTCTATGTAGTGCAATTGACCCCGACCCATGCATTTGTGTGATGGGTTCCATGGTTCTTTGCAAGTGAAACAAAGTTGCTTCCTCTTCAATTCCCTTCTGGTTTTTTCATCCACTCTGCCACGACCCTTGTCAAACCCCCTTGGGTCACGTCCTCCTTGGTTCATTGGAGGTCTATGGTCGATCCCTCTTGTGTTAAGAGGTGGTCTATGCACAAATTTCGGCTTGGCAGCTAGCCCTGGGTCCCTCTTCCTCCAAATGGAATCCTATAGGTTGGAAGGCTTAAAATCCTTTACCCAAGCCTTCAAGGGTTCCATCAACCCTTCAGCGAAGAGCATCATGAGTCTGGTTTGTGATACATCCTGCACCATGACTGCTAGCCTCTGGAATTCTTCAATGTATTCCTTGACTGCTCCTGTCTGCCTGAGCTATGTGAGCTCTCGAAAGTGCAACTCAGGATCCCCCTGATCAAATCTGTCAATGATTCTCTGAGTGAACTCTGTATAGGTCACTATCTGATTGTGGCCTAGTGTGGTAAGTCCATGATACCATCAATCATGAGATTTTCCATCTAAGTACATGGTGGAAAACTTGATGGCTTCCATCGCCCTCATGGGATTAAGCTGTAAGTAAGTGTCCAGCTTCTAAACCCACACCTGTATTGTCATCTTAGTTGTACCATCAAAATATGGAATCTCCGTCTTCCCTGCTCTATGTTCAAACTCATAATTACTCATGTGGTTCGGCCTGGGCTTGTTTCTGAACTTGAGTTGACAGTATTGATCCAGGGACATCTCCCTTTGAATCATCATGTCCAAATCATGGTACTCCCTGGTACACTGCGCCATCTGCTCAACAAAATCATCCACCTGTTCCTGCTACACCTGTCCATTTGTGAATGTGGGCAAGTACGGTTTAGGGGTAGCTTTGCTACCCATCTGTCCATGTGACTTTTCCCCTCCATGGCTTCCCTTGGACCTGGGATCCTTTTCTGGATTATACATGTTTCCACCATGGGATCCACCCACCTCTCTGCTTCCATACGTCTCAGGGTCTTTCCCCTGATGAGTCATCTGCATCAATAGCTCAGATATCTGAGTCTAGTTCTCATCAATCTTCCTCAGGTTCCCATCTACCTTCTTCAAGGTCTCAGTGATTTCGGTTTGTCTCTTCCGGTTTGTCTCCTGGTTTTCTTGTAAGTGATGGACCAGGGTGCTTTCTGTAAGGTTTAGGGTTTTATGGAATTCATGTGCCAAGTAAGCCAAGCCCTGTGGCTCACGGTCATCACCTGAACTCTCCATTTCAGCTTCTATTTCACTGGTCTTCTTCTTCCTTCGGCCCATATAGATACCATTGTACCTCTGCATATGCTAATCCTCACAGGCTGGGAGGATCAGAGCTCTGATACCATTGTAATGTACCCAAGCCAATTTTTCACTTGGAAACACTAACTAACCACTTATTTGATTGTTTACTGTTGTGTATGAAGGTTGGCCATGAACATTTCGGCCTTAGGGTTTATTCAGTTATTCATCCACAATTTATATAAGAAGCATTTCAACATATGAAGATCTTCAACAATACACAAGATAGGAACCACAAACAAGATCTGAATTTTATTATAAGAAAGCAAGCACCTGATACAATAGAGAAGCAGATGTGGAATAGCTTCAGATGGCTTCAAGACAATAATATGAGCTACATACAAAATGCTCCTGGAGATACAAAGTAAGCCTCCCAAAGGATGCAATAGAAGATGAACGCTCCAATACCAAAACTAGGGTTTATCCTAACCCTCAAGCTGTCGATACGACTTGCTGAAGACAATGGAGACCAAGGGTTCGAGCCTCCTAAAGATGGAGACCCCCAAATGTTGCTAAACTCCTCCTAGTGATAGATCAGGGAAATGATAGCCTCCTCCTGAAGTATGGAGCCCAAACACTAATGCCTCCTCCTCCAACTGCAGAAACCCCAAACTGGTATGACCCTCCTGAAACCCTCAATATGGCCAATAATTTGGCCTAGCTGAATAAGGGCTCTGAATCCACTGAAACTCTCTAGGATGATAGACCGGGTAGTCACAAACCCTTGAGAGAAGTTTCAAGGTCAGATCTGAGCTATAACCTCCTAGATCTGAAAATCACTAAATCACCAAATCATCCTCTATCTCCCAAAACCGTCCCAAGCTGCAGACAATGATAGGGACGTGATAACTCCTCAAAGAAGCCTCCAAACTGATGAGCAAGGGCCTGCAAGAAAAACCCTAATGTTGAAACCTCCCAAAGCTTCCTCAATAGGTTGGATCGAACTCTTCTTCAACAAATGGTGCGCCCCTGCTAGAAAACCCTAGCTGGTACAACCCTGCTGATCTTCTTGAATAGATGATGGATGTAGAATGGTATGGGTGGAGTATTTCATCCCCGAGACCAAGCTTGGAATAAGGTGAGTGGAATCTTTCACCATTGAATTGTTCTCTAGGGTTTGTAATATCAAAACCCTCAAAACTGTATGGTCAAGAGCATCAACAAGCAAATACCAAATATCCAAGATGAAATGAGAGGTGCGCCCTAGCCTTCTCTTTATACTTTTTAATGTTTCCTTGTTGAGTTAAGTTAACCCTTAGGGTTAACTCCTAACTCAACCTCCAATGCTCTATTCCTTCATTGACTTATCTTTTTAACTATTTTTACCTTTTCACTAAATCAACTTAAAAATATAACATTAGTTTGGTTGACTTTTCCCCTTTGTGTGAGACTATGGTCTAGTGGGGATGCCTAGACCGCTAAGTCTTCCCAAACCTCTTCATCAAGAGGTGGGGGACATTACACAAGGGCCTCTATTGATTCACTCATGTATGTCTATCATTTTGATATCTGGCTTCTAACTAGAGGGCCCATCTCTTGGGGGTTTTGAGGGTTTTGACTTAACAAACCCTAGACGACGATTTGGTGGTGAAAGATTCCACCTAGCTTGTCCAAAGCTTGGTCTTGGAGATGCAATACGCTCCCACACCATTCTAGTTCCAGATCTACTCAGTTGTAGGAGGATTCTACATCAGTTATATGTGCAGATAGAGAGAGGGCGCACCAGTTGAGGGTTTCCAGCAAGAGGGGCACACCATCCATTGAGGGAGGATTCGATCTAGCTGAGGATAAGACATTTTGGGAATTCCAGGTATTGGGTTTTCCTTGCAGGTACCATAGCGCCATTATTGGATGTTTTTAGAGGTATTCTTATGGAGGATTGATTGGCATTGAGAGTCAGACGATTTCCCTAAGAGGAGGGTGCAACATTACTTAGAGGGTGGCTAGATCCAAGGGTCTAGCATGTGTTTTGCCTAGTTGAGCACTTGGGTTTTCATTGTCATGCCTCGATATATCATTCTAGTCGATTGGTGGAGTTGTTGGAGGTCTCTAGGAGAGAGGCTGAATTATCTACATAGGGTTTGAGGGTGGCTTTGGAGATTTGAGCACCTGGGTAGTTCTTGCCATCACTCAATCTACCGTTTGACATATTTCTTGGGGTGATTGGATATCTTTGGCAGCAGGGCTGAATTGTTGAGGAGCTTTAGCATTCCAACAGGGCGTGGCATCATTCAGTCAGGGCTTTGGCACTTCATACTACCGGATCTACTCTTGTCTTGATCTTCATTGAGTATTCAACCTTTGGGAGGCTTGTGGTCTTCTATTGGAGCATTTTGTAGCAGCTCCCATTATATTATTGGATCCATCTGTTGAGTTATCCAAATCAACATCTTCATTGTAGCAGGTTCTTCTATTTCATGAATAAAATCAGATTTGAGATGTTTTGGCTTGTCTATCATATTGCATATGGTTGAGGTATGTTCCATGATTGTATCTCTTTGTTTATTGCTGCATACACACAATAAAATCATCAGTAAAACCCTAAGTCCGAAATCAAGAGGCCATCCTGCAAGTAAACACATGTAAACAAGTAGATCAACAAAGTGTTTGACGAAATGCCACAACTAGAAAAGTTTTAAAAGACACCCAAAACCATGATGTTCCTTGCATCTTGGCTTGGGAACATTACATTACCCCTAGGTGAGAGGGGGTAACATGACACTTGCTCTCGTGCCTATTTGAGTTTTCAAACATGTGATCTCATAAGATCATCATTGAGAAACATCCTATGGGGAAGGGGAAAAAACTTCCTCTTAGCTCAAACGGTCTAAAACTTGTTCCCCAAGGAACGAAAGAGAAGGAAGAATGTGGAGTCTGATCCAAACCATGCACTTTCTAGAGATGGCTCGAAAAGGTCTAAAGTATCCTGAAGAAAGGAAACCCTTGTTTGCATGGGACTTGGGGAAGGAGAAGATGGTGGAGGGAGCCCTCTCACCTTTAGATTTAGTTCTTGAGCATGCCTAGCATGCTCCTCTAGGAGATTGGCCTAAAATGATTATTCAACTTCTGCAAGGGAAGGTGCATTATTACTTCCTCAAACCACCTAAACCCAAGAATGAAGGGATTCTTGTTGATCCTTGGCTTCCTATTTGAATAAGGCTGGCTGGAAATGAATTTCATCTTGTTTGTTCTTGAGATCAAGGATTTCCACATGAAGGGAATCTCTTGGGGCATGCAAATAATCTATTTCTTGGTGTCATTAAATTGTTGTTTTATAATTAAGTTCTCGGATTCAACTACTGCAATATTACTGGCGAGTTTATGAATCTGTGTCTATAAGACCAAGTTTGATGATTCTTGAAGGTCCAAATTGCATATTAATTGTTGAATTTCGGTGTCTAATGTGATCCTAAAAATCCATGAATAATACTTTTATTTTCACTGTCTGGGTTCTGTGTCACTGTTTCAGGCCTTGGATTATCCATTATAAGTGTTATTTTTGTTATGTTGTTTGAACCCGTCTCCAAGTTTGAAAATGAGCTCCCACAAGAGCTAGTTGTGTCTTCTATGTAGAGGGGGTCAATAGAGAGGATGATAGAGATTGGGGAGGTCGCAGATAGGAGGGGGAAACAAAGTACGATGAGAAGAGGGGGGTCATAGGATTGAAGGACCAATAAAAGAGGGATGGGACATGGGATAAGGGAGATGGGTGGCAGAGAGAATCAAGGGAGAAGTTACGAAGGAGGAGGGCTAGTGGGGAAGAAGCATTGGACAAGGTCGACTTCGGTTCGAACTTCGGATACACAAGCCGACGAGATGGATACTTGCAGAACTTTAGGAAGAAACGACAGATGTGTCACAGTTGGGCCATAAGCCAATTCGAGAGGGTGAGATCGTTGACAAAAATTGGGGCTGAGTCAAAGGGTCAAAGACGACAAGGAATCTTTGGGAAAGAGTCAAAGTCATTTCATCAGTGTCGTTGTTCCATTTCAGAGCCATCGAGGAGGGCCTTCAAGGGGAGACATCGAGGAGAGCTATCAAGGAGACAGTGAGTTCAACCGTTGAGGAGATCCTGGGTGAGACAGTGGGTTCATCCGTCTAGAAGAATCGAAGAGAAACTAGTAGATGAGTTAAGAAACAAGACTTGTAGGAGAGAATACCTTAAACAAAACACTAGTCTCATCCTATAAATGATATGGACACTGATTGACAAGTGCACAACATTGTGGCTTTGTCTAGAGAGAGTGATCTCCAAGATAAGGAGTTATTCCTCCTTGTTATTATAAAAATAGGCAAGTGTACTCATCATAAATAGGGCACCTTCCAATATGGGCTTTGATGAACATATAATATAAAATATGTCTTAGGAAGAGATCTGCAAGGAGGAGGCTTTGGGACCACATTGACCTAGCCATATAATATTAAATAATCAATAAAAGTTGCGCCTAAGATAAATGTGCCAAAGGGTGGTTATGGCCTTCCACAAAAATACTGAAATACTCCTCCCAAAGGTGGGTGCCCTATAAAGATGTGCAATGGTATTTATGATTCATTCATAGGTTTGTTAAGATGGCAAGCAAAGGGGGAGCACTCCATCCAAACAAGTGATCCATTCATCAATGTAAGCCAACTACAGGCCCAAAATAGGGAAAGTAGGTAGGGTGCTCTAGGAATGTGTGCAAAAAGGTGGGATGCTCTAGGTAAGTGTGCATGAAGGGTGGTACGCTCTACAAAAAAAAAGCACAAAATAACTATAACCATGTGCCACAATGTGAAACCTTATGTCATAACCATCAATTCATCTTCAAAACCATGGGTAAAGAGATGGACACTCTCTCCAAATGTGTGCAAGGACAAGTATGAATGAAACTGAGTATCATAATAGCCATACAAGAAACCAAATGCACCTCCCAAATTGAGTTAGTTCCCTAGAGATATATGCCCTAGGATGTGAGCACTCTCCCCAAAGTGCGTGCTATAGCACATGTGAACACACTCAACTCAAATAACCAACAATGTGCAGGGTGCTCATTATGCTAAACAAAACCCTCATCAAACCTAGAAATCCTCCAAACCCACATGTGCTGGATGATGTGTCATGCCTCCAAATATATGAAAATGCATGAATCTGTGTGAGTGAAGCCTCTAAAGGTGCCATATACACTATGATGCCTCATAAAATAATGTTCAATGCCAAAGTAAGCATCCGAGCAATCCTCCAAAGATCCAAAAAGGTGATGATCCATAAACACACATGCATCAAATCAACAATAGATTGGCTCCAAAGCCAACATTATCCAACTATAACCTACTTGGACAAGGTCTTCAAAATTGGGATAAGCTTCATGCTATATGAGGGGTAACAAAATGGTTTCCTAAAATGTGATAGTTATGCCGTGTAGAAAGTGTTTCTTCTTTTTTCCCACTCATTTATTCCTTAAATATGAAATCAATATGAAATCACATGAGTTTAAATATAGAGAACGAGAACTTAGATTTTGTTTAGGATATTAAACATGATTGCTCTCCCGATATGGTGGGCATGCAATACGTATGGAACCCATATTATGTCGGAAGAGTGAAAGAGGCTAGATTTGATTTTGATTTTGATTTTAAGTTGGCGAAATTAAGGGCTCGGATATAACTTCCCACCTATTAGGTGGTTTCAATCTCTTTGTGGCTTGGAAGGTTTGCATGGCCATGTATTGCAATGTTACAATCCTCATGTCCCAAGGCATGCTTCTAATAATTTTCCCTGGCAAGAAGATGAACTAAAAATTAATTGGCTCAACCTTTTGCGTCTTGTGACAAATGGGTAATAAACAAAAATTGCAATATCCATATATGCTGGATATTCGCAAATACAACATCAAATACAAAGTAACAAATCATGTTCAACCTTGCAGGGAAGCTAGAGAAGAAGGTTCTCATTTCCCTGCACCCAATGATACCTCATGAATCGTGAGTTCACTTCGATTGAACTTTTTAGGCCCTTTTCAAGCACCCCACCAAGAAAAGCCAATGTAGATACACATTGATTTCCATGAAATACTTGACAAGACAGGAAAAAATGCAACCATTATCTTAGAACTTCGCAGAGAGTACAACCAGATTTTTGTGATAGACAACTTTGCATGGAGTACAGTTAGATTTTTGTATGAGTGCGACTATACCAAGTTCGGATGCCCTATGAAACCATAGTTATTGGAACTGTTTGGACCGGATTAGAACCTGCCGGTATAGACTGCTTCACACCAGGCTGAGTTGGAGCTAAATTGGCAGTGGATCCAATCTGAACCAGTCCTCATCCATTCATTCCCACATGCACGCTATGCAGCCAGAAAAAGAGGGAAAAAGCAAGAAAAAGAGGAGAAAAATGGTGTCCCTGTCCAATGCCAATTTATTGTTAATTAGTGACACTGCCCCTCTATTTGCATATTTGGTGTCTTACGGTTTAGATTTACATTGATGTACATGACTATATGTGTGTGTGTGTTTTATGTGTATTTTAGTCGATCAGCTCTTCAACCCGGGGATAGTTATACTACAGAAGTTCAGAACTGGCCATCACTTGTCTAGTGCCTACCACCCTCAGGTGAATGGGCGAGCAAAATCTATGAATAAAATCTTGGGACAAGTTGCAAAAGAACAGAAGGATTGCGAAGTACACTAGTGGATTTATTGTTCACTTTTCAAACTTCTTAAACCATTGGATGCATTCTATTTTCCTTAATATATTACCTGGAAGCAGTTGTCCACATGGAGTTTATTGTTCCTAGTTTGAGTATTTTGCTATAAAACCGTCTTGATTATAAGAAAGTCTTCAAAAGTGATTACCTCAGTTAAGTCAACTAGATGGAAGAAGACTAATTGCCAGGTGGCTAATTTGCTAATAGAAGCATCTCAATGATACTGAAAAAGAAGGCATAATAAACTTTTCATACAGATGAGTTTGAAGTCAGGAGATTTAGTCTCGAAGTACAGAGGCAAAACTGTCATTAAGCAAAGTTAAAAGCTTATGGTTGGGACTGCTTCAACAGTCACAGTTCTTGAGAATGCTTCTATAAGGCCAAGTAGGCTGGATGGCGCACTACATGTTAACATAATTAATGAATTTTAATTTATGTTGTATAACCTCTTACATCTCTGGTGCAAATAAACCTTCGGAGCTGCTGGTTTTGGAGTATTGTCATCCTAAGGCTTCTTGCATTCGTAGTTCGGAACTTGAGCTTCTGCAAGATGTTTCTTCAACTTCTCTATCTCCTTCGCAACCCAATTAGACAAGATTTATAGTGAAGTCAGAAACAAATATAATTGAAGTTGAGTAGTTATGGTTAATATTAAATGAAGATATTACAAGATATGCCAAAATATTTTCCCATTTGCAGATGGTGGTCACAAGTTTGTACATCAAAATTGGGACCTTGCAGCTTTTCTGAAATCCAACAAGCTAAAATCAAACAAAAATGTGATAAGGATTAGCATGAGATGAACTAAAAGCATGTTAATTATTGTCTGCTCTCGTTTTACCTGACAAGGATGTTGATGATCTAGACTACTTGCAAAACTCTTTCCACTACCACTAATTCCTTATGATCCTCAATCTTTGGTAGGGTAAACTCCAAGGATTTTTTAAGTTGCAAGATAAAAGCAATAACTTATTGATTTTTACAAAAAAAAAATAATTTTTAAACTATAATCTGAATCATAAAGATTAGATAATAAAAACTGAATTCATTGAACAACAACAAAAAGCACGAGTCTTACCAGCTCTGAAGTGAATTGAACCCCTTCTTTGATTCTTAAACTAACAATCCTAAAATTGTCTTTTGTCATTTTCTGTGTGACATCTCTACGTTAAAAGATGTAATGTCCCCACTTTGGGACATCATTACATTACAAAGTGTTATGATGACCAGAGTAGCCAGATGGAGGTTATAGCGAGTACAGTAACTATTGAGGGGTGTTTTGAGGTCCGGCTTGCATCGCTCATCTTATTTCATTATTATGATCCAGTCTGCACAACTTGGCTTTGGTTCCGTTGCATTCCAACGATTTCCATGATTTTGAGTTATTTTGGGCTATAGGTTAATTAAATTCACTAAGGAGGTCATATTGGGCATAATACTTGGAAGAACCTCTTAGTGTGATAGCTCATTGGAATCAGGAGGAACAACACTACAAGATAGGATGATGAGAAGTGACTTTCAATGGCCAGGGAAGCCACAAGGAGAGATAAGGTGTGTTTCAAAGGTAAAATAGTTAATTAATTAATTAATTAATAATTAATAAAGTAAAAGTCACTTTGGAGGGACAAGGTGAGCAGGAAGAATAAAAGAGAGGCAAGGGCCTCTATTCTCTCATGGATGTTGATTATCAATTTTGATATCTGGCTTCCTACTCAAATGTGCCCCTTGGAGCCCAAATGTGCTTCCTCAAGAGCTGCGCCCTAACTGGTTGTTTGCTGCGTTCTAGGAGATTCCACTGTCGGAAACTGACGACTGATGGCTTAAAGGATGCGCCCTGGCTAGCTCTCAAATGGGTCGGAAGGAATATGCAAAATATTGATATGTCTCGTGTGGCCACACAAACCCTCTCTCTAACCTTTGCGCCTTCACTGGCTGAGCTGCACAGTCACTGAACTAGATCCCTGAAATGCATGGTGAAATACCTGGATGGTATCTCCAATAGGCTAGGGTGTGTCTCTCAACACCGAAACTGATCTATGGTGGTGGTTTTCTCCATAAATCCACAAAACAACAACATGGTCGATTTCCTCCTCCTCTGCAAATATCTCAACATCAAATCATAACATAATGAGGAATTAGGTCGAATTCCTCCCTTTATACTCTTCCCGATCTAATTCACCATTGACATTACTTAAGCTATACACTTTTCCTCCTAAGGTGAGTAATTAATTAATTAAGTCCCCCTTTATCACCTTTTTGTTCTATTTATTTGTTGACTTAGGCTTAAGTGACTTTTCCTATGCTTTTTGGCTTAATTCATCGTTTAACCACCAAATCACCCTTATTTCTCCTCTTGTTTTCTGTTTATGCCTGACTATAGTCTACGGGAACAAATAGACTACTAAGTCACTCCCTGCTGTCCCACTCTTGGGAACGGGATATGACATTGTAGCCCTTCTCACAACCAAATAACCATCTAATTTCCAAATAAAAAGGGCCCTAGGGGGGTTATTTAGCAAATAGAATGAAGAAGCAAAGAAAATCTGCCAAAATTTCTCCTTCTTTCTCTCTGAGCTTATGCATTCAGTTTTGAGCATCCATCCTCAACAATCTTATTCTCTCATCCTCTTTATGCAATCCATCAAACCCCTTGGTTTTGCATATTGATTGTGAGGATTTGCTAGTGATTGTGGGATTAATGCAATTGGATTATGATTGGAAGAACCTAGGCGAGGTTCGTGGAGTAGTGCCGACAAGATCTTGGTTGTAATTCACTTTCTTGTTATTAATAAAAGAGATCTTTCCTTTTCCAAATTCATGTGTCTTTTTGCTTATGTTTGTAATTTATCTCATGGGTATATGGACATATAAATGACCTCAATGGTTGCATATATGTTGTTGTAGATTTCTTTCTGAGTTGTTTCAGGTCAGCTTTGGGAGGATACCTGCAATCCGGGAGCAAATAGCGAACAAAGGGGATCTACTACAAACAAAAGGACACAAGGTGCCTACCTTAATCTGGCTCCTCTTTTCCTTAGCAATAATTAGATGTAGTTAGAGTTGAAAAGAGTAGGTTAGTTTCTGTCTCTTAAGGATTCATCATTCTTCCTAGCCATTAGACCCTAACTAGGGGGATTTTTCCCCAAAGAAAAAGGCTAGGACCTCATGCTCCTAAGGTGCCAAGTCATCCCCAAATCAAGAAAAAGAGTGGGGGTATAAGCCCACAACACAGCCAAGTGCACTAATCATTGTTAAATTTTAGAGCTTGATTTAATATGCGGATTACTCTTTTAGTTTCTTCAACGCTTTAAACAAAATTTGATCTATCAACTAGCAAAATGGATAGTTGAAAGGATGAACAGAAATAGAAGAAGTACCCAAATAGAATCTCACACATGCACAAGAATTTACCCTGGAGAAACCCAAAAGGGGAGAAAACTCCAACAAACAATCTTCCTTTGATTGCAAATAAAATGTAGGATCATGTACAGTAAACCACCATGAAAATACCTAACTATATGAACAACAATCAACAACTAATTCGTTGTTCTTATAACCCTGATTGTACTAGCAAAAATCCTTTGTTGTACTTTTACACAGTAAACTATATTCCGTTTCCTTTGTTGTTGATATAAACAACACTTATTCGTTGTCCTTGTTGCTGATATAAACAACACTTATTCGTTGTCCTTGTTGCTGATATAAACAACACTTATTCACTGTCCTTGCTCACTGTGCACACAATAGACTCATATGCTTGCTGCTTGTTATGGCACAAGTTGTAGGTTGGGAAAAGCCCAAACCAACCAAGGAACAAGTGCTACAACTTGGGAATCCTACACCCAATGTCACCTCGATGTAGGTCCCGCACTTCAAGGGTGACTAGGTCACTCTAGGGAGGCAATCCCGGTGACCCTAGGGGGATTGATATGAATATGGAAGGAAGTGAAAATGGATCCCCTAGAGGTCAAATCTAAATGGAAAGGAACGTAGAGATAAATGCCTTGCAAATTAAGTAATGGCTGCCTCACAGGTATAGTGTTTTTTTGGGTGATTGTACCTGCCTGAGACACAAGAAAACACACCTTGCAACAGTATATGTTAGTTGGATCAGCAAGTTAAGCTTTATGTCCCTAATTTGCAGCAGTAGATAACAATATATATCAGAAAATAAATGATACTAGAAGCTGCTCAATAAGTGCTAGAGATCAATTGGAAAATACAAGAGAAAGACTAGCTAAACTCAAGATGGAAAACCAAAATTCTAGCACAAAAGATAAGGCTGCTATAAACACTTGTCTGCAGAAATATATATCGCCTTATGGCCGTAACATTAAATGTATTACAGCAAGAAAATCAATCATTGGAATCCCCTCAAGCTTTTCCAAAAAGTGCGCTAGGACAAGGAGAGTAAATGTGCAAATTTTGAGCAAAAACCAATGGTTGATACGAGAGTTATTAGAGAAAATAGGTTAGGGTTTCTGCAGCCCTAATGGCTGAAGATACAATTTTGTAATAGCAGAAATAAGTAGCCCTTAGATGAGGACGCTCTAGTGGCTGTGAGATTCCCAATGCATAAGGAAAACAATCCACTTTGCAAGAAGTAAAATGACTGAAATTCATGTTTCCCAATGCAAATATTTTATTTCTCCAATGCAACAAATTAATGACTAGTGCCTTTACTATTGGGTTAATGGAGTCACAAGGATCTTAGAGAAGCTACCTCCTTGCGTGTGTAAGCCCTTTTACTCCCCAAGGCAAGTTTCTCTAAGCTAGGGTTTAAGCTAAGAGGGTGTATGCCCTTATACTTCTCTTAGCAAACCCTTAATCAATGAGATGAAGCAATAAAATGGTGAAGACTATGGTGGGGGTGTATGCCCTTATACTTCCCACCTAGATCCTAGCATAAACAATACTTGACTTGAATAAAATGATAGCAAGAGAGTAAAAACCATACCAAGATCAAGAGAGATGCTAAGACAATCCACCACAAGAGCTAGAAAATAGCCTTCCAAGGCTAGCACATCACTTCTTCCATTAACCATTCACAACCATAGCCATACACAAATGCACAAGAGCTAAAATAGCTAAGGAGGCTGAAAATTTCAGACCAAGGCCTCTCACAAGAGGAGAGTTATGATTCAAAATGAGATCTTATGATCTCTATTTATACAAAAGTTAGCTAACATAGCTTGTCCACAAAATAAGGAGTAAAACACAACATTAGGGGTCAACAACCCTAATCTTTCCCCCTTAACACAATAATATTAAACAATTCACTTAAAATTTCATCTTTTGCACAAATTAAACCCTAATCTAGGATGACATCACCCCTTTAGAGTATGTTTTGCCACTTTGAGGAGGTCGTTGGTGTTGGAGAAGTATGGAAGGGCCTCCCAAGGCCATGTGTCAAGCATCTAGGTGATCTCATCATGGTGAAGACCCTCTTCTCCTAAAAACTTTCAAGTGCAAATGAGTGGCACCTCACCACCAAGCCATAGACCCCATATTCATGACGTAATGCTAAAAAATGGGATGTTTTGCCCCTCTTGGGAAAATCATTTGGCAAGAAATGGGTGGGCTAGGTTGTCCAAGTCATCATCAAGGCCATCCAAGTTATCTTTCTCTCATCTGGCATGCGGGCCCCTGACATCCAACCTGTGGGCTTGTAGCCCCATGGAAGCCCAAGCTAGGATTTTTCTCCCAAAACTGTCCACCAGCTAGGTCCTGCAACGACAAATGAACATGCCCTCCAAGGATCTCAAGTCATAACATCATGATAAGTGGACCCAATCAATAAATAAGCCATCTAAGCATGTGCATCAAATATTACTATATCAAACAATTAACAACTCAAAGACACTATGCGACTTGTTAAGCTTAAGTATGGGAGGGTTGACGAGGTGTCAAATTGGGTAGGTCTTACCCTAGGTCAAGGAGAGCCTCCAAGAGGTCCTTCTCTGAGCCATGTAAAGTGTATGAGGTGGATGGTGTCGACACTCAATGGGCATAGGGATCATGACATACTAGGGGTCATAGTGTCTCATTCATGGGTGCCTTTGTAGAGGGTGTGTGGTACCTTCGTCTGCAATGCACATTTTCCAATCCCATCATTTTCCTTTTATCTTTCTTTCTTTATATTTTATTTCAAAACAGCACAAGGAGAGGTTGAAGGTCACTGCCCTGGTGTGGTGACCAGATGGTGGCAATGTCACCCACAAATGCCTAATGGAAATGAGAAGGTTGGTTTGTGATGAGGACCCCTTTCTCTCAGCCATGCAACTAAGAGTCACTACCCTGGTTTGGTAACCAGATAATGACAATGTCATACCACTAGATATCCATGGACGTGATAGGTCGGCTTGTGATGAGACCTCCTATCCTTCAGTCTACCTTTCAAGCCATTCTTTATTATATTATGGGTCCCCTTTTATTCAAAGATAAGTGTTTTATTTCTTTCTTGGGTGATTCCTGGGTGAAGCATCTGGAAGGTTCATATATGGCTTTTATCTTTTACCCAACACCAAGCCCTGAGGGACTTTAGCCCCTTCTTCCCATAGAATGCGGGACAACCCCTTCTTGGGTCAATACACCATAAAATCCCAAGAGATAAGGAAATAGAGGGGAATAATGATGGAAAATGGTAAGTATGGTCAGGAACGGTACGATGGCTCATTAAGGGATTTCCCAGCAGCAAACCCATTCCCAAAGAATACCACTTACTAGGGCACAATGTCAACCACCAAGGTGAAGCAGGGAAAAAGGCACGATGTCCAAGAACATATCGTGAAATCTACAACAATCTAAGATACAACATAATCAAATGGCTTAGGTATTGAAATGATGCTCACCATAATACTGAATTATACCTCATGGAGCAATGCCCACTGCCTTCCGGAAGCCAACTGGTGTGGTGGATGCCATTTGTAAACATGTGCCCATCTGTGGTGGTGAGTGGGTTTTCCATCTATGCAAAGGGGTACTATTGGTCATGTAATCTCTCGACACTCCATATATGCAACCTGAGGGCCTTGAGACATCATCTCCTTAGTTATCCACAAAATGGGGATAACACTGCCCACTCTTTGATCACATGTAGACAAATCCCTTTCCTTCACTCTTACGCTGCATAGCAATGTGTATAATGAAGAGGGGTCAAGCACTGTATATAAAGGCGTAGGAAGGAGAGGAGTGTGAGCTCGAATTAGAAAGAGCTTGCATGTCTTTTACAACTTGACTTTACAACTCAACTCGAATTAGTAACTTGATTTGTGACTAACGTTTGCATGAAAACTCTCCCTTAAGACTTGGCTTATGCATGGCATGCCAACTCAACATGCAACTCGACATGCAACTTGACATGCATGCAATGCAAATCGACATGCAACATGAATGCATGCAATGCAACTTGACATGCAACATGCATGCATGAAATTTGACATGCAACATGCAACATCAACATGCAACATGACTTGCCAACTTGACTTTGACCACTCGAACTAGACATACAACTTGAGTTTGACAACTCAAACTAAACAAGTAATTCGACTTTTACAATTGATTTAGGAAACTCAAATTTCTTTTCATGGTGGATAATGTTACATGTGCCAACGCACTAGATCAATACATTTACATTATTTGCACAAGGAATATTGTTTGTTTCTAGCTCATACGAATTGTACATTTGTAATGTTCCCAAGCCATTTTTTTCGCTTGGACAACTAGCTGACCATTGATTTTCTTGTTTGTGTATGTTTATTTGGAGGTTGGCCTCGTAAGTTTCGGCCTTAGGGTTTATAGTTAAGTTATTTAAGTTAGATCTGAAGACAAACAATGAAGATACAAGATAACACAAGATATGGAACCAACAACAAGATCTGACCTTTATTGATGTAAATAGCAAGAACCTGATACAAGAAGGATGCACATTTGGAATAATCCTCAGGTAGCTCCAATAGATAAGATAAGAGCTGCTACAAAATGCTCCAGAAAGAAGATGAAATCCCCCAAGGCTGGATATACAATAAATATCAATATAAGAGAGATCTAGGGTCAAGTCCAAACCCCCCTGGCTGCAGATACGCTCCACTGGATGGCTGTGAAGACCTAATATTTCGACCTAGCTGAAGAAGACCTCCAAATAACATCAAACTCCATCAAATGATAGATCAAGGCAATTAGAATCCCTCTCTGAAGTCTCAAACCTTGATGCCAATATCTGCTCCTCCAAACTGATGAATCCTCAAGAAAGACTGCGCCCTCCTGAAGACTGTCAAGCTCAATATTTTGGCCCTGATGAAGGAGGCCTCCAAATACCCTGAAATTCTCCAGAAAGATAGATCAGGCCACCACAAGTTACTAGGAGAAATCTCAGGGTCAGATCTGAGGTGTAACCCCTCCAAACTGAGTAGATTTGAATCACAGTTGCACCCTCCTTCTCTCAAAAATGTGCCAAAGCTCTAGATAATAATATAGCAAGAGTAACCCTCTCAAAACACTTCAGATCTGATGAACAAGGCCTTGCAAGAAATACCCATGTACTAGAATGTCAATAAGCCCTGTCAATAACTTGGATCAAACTCCTCTCCAAGGAATGATGTGCCCCTTGCTGGAAAACCCTCAAGGGTATGACATGCTGCTCTCTTGAAGGGATGATGGTACCTGTGAATACTGCAGAATAGTGTGGGTGGAGTATTTCATCCTCGAGACCAAGCTTGGAACAAGGTGAGTGGAATCTTTCACCATTGAGTTGTTTTCTAGGGTTTGTATTCTCAAAACCCTCAAAACTGTGTGCTCAAGAGCCCAATAACCAAATGCATAATAATCCTAGATGAGTGAGAGGTGCGCCCTAGGCTTCCCTTTATACCTCCTTCTAATCTTCTATTGAGTTAAGTTAACCCTTAGGTTCAGCTCCTAACTCAACCTCAAGCGCTCTAATATCCCAGTGAGTTACTTTTTACTTTTTCAAGTCAACCTTAAAATATAACATTAGGTTTAGTTGACTTTTCCCCAAACTGCATGAGACTATAGTCTAGTGGGGATGACTAGACTACTAAGTCTCTTCTAACCTCTTCATCAAGAGGTGGGGGAAATTATAGTCTCGCCTACTAGAAATTGCTTGCCCATAAGCAATTCTGAGCCTGTCTCCTATAACACTTGTTCACTCTCCCACGTGGCATCCTCAATAGGCAGATCCTTCCACTTGACTAAGTATTCCCTGATTCTTCTCTTCCGAAGTTTCCTCTCCCGAACCTCCAGTATTTCCTCCGACATTAGTACCAAATTTCCCTCTTCATCTAAGGGTGGCAGTACCTCAAGTGGCGTGATGTGTTGGCCAATGGCCCTCTTCAAGCATGACACATGGAAGACGTTGTGAATTCTGCTGCCCAGTGGAATCTCGAGCTCATAAGCCACGACCCCTACCTTCCTGCTGATCTTGTAGGGTCCAAAAAACCAAGGTTGGATCTTTTCTGCTTTGCTTCTTTTGATAGAATCTTGCCTGTATGGTTGGAGCCTTAAGTAGACTAAGTCACCAACCTCAAATGTGCGCTCTACCCTGTGCTTGTCCACCTGGACCTTCTGCTGATTCTGTGTCCGTTTGAGATGATCCTTCGATTCCCTGAGTATGTCTTGGCTTTGCTATACCCAATCCTGTACCATTGGAGCTTTGTTATCACCAAAGGCAATCTCTACAAAGGAGAGAGGGTCATAACTGTACAAATGGACATGTGATAAGTGGTGTTGTAACAGTATTCCCCCAGGTGTAGCCACCTAACCCATGCCTTATGCTGCCCTGCTACGTAATTTCTAAGGTATGATTCCACCCACTTGTTGACTATTTTTATCTGCCCATTAGTCTGAGGGTGGTAGTTGGTGCTAGGGGTCAAGGCCGTACCAACCAACCTGAATAGCTTCTGCCAAAAAGTGCTCATAAATCGGCTATCCCTATCACTAACAATGGTCTTGGGCAATCCGTGTAGCCTGAAGACCTCTCCGAAGAACAATTATGCAACCTGTGCTACGCTGAAGTCTATGGCAATGGAGAAGAAGTGTGCAAACTTAGTTAACCTGTCCACCACCACGAAAATACAGTCTTTCCCCTGTGCCCTCGGCAATCCTCTGATGAAGTCCATGGAGATACTTTCCCATTTGTGCTTTGGAATGGGTAAAGGTTGTAAGTTGTAACAGTCCTGCGGGATGCGTATGCTCATTCTTGTTCTTCTAGCAAGTAGTGCACTCTTTGATGTGTCTCACTACATCTTCTTTGAGACCCCTCCATGAAAACCATTCCCTCACCTGTCTGTATGTTTTGACAATGCCTTAGTGCCCTGCCATAGTATCTTGGCCTTGAAGGCTGACTCAGGAACAAGAAAATTCGGTTCTTATAGTAGATGATGTCATCTATGACTCTGAAGTTGTCATCTTGTATTTGTCCATCCATCAATTGACAAGCGAATTGGTTCTTGGAGTATTCTAACAAGAGGTGGGCCTTCCAGTCAACTGATGTATCTGTCATGGCATAAACCGATGCCCTCCTGGATAATGCATCTGCAACTATGTTGTTCTTCCCTTTGACAAATTCAATGTCAAAGTCATAGGCCTGTATCTTGCTGACCCGCTTCTGTTGCCTCTCATTTAAGTCCTTCTATTCCAAGAAGTACTTAAGGCTGTTGTGATCTGATTTCACCACAAATCTTGCACCTACCAAGTATTTCCTGAATTTGGCCAAGGCGTGCATGATAGCTAGCATCTCTTTATCGTAGATGGTGTAAAGAAGCTCAGGGCCCCTCAATTTTTGGCTCTTATAGGAAAGGGGATGCCTATTCTGCACTAGTACAGCTCCAATGCCTTCTCCAAAGGCATCACACTCCAATGTGAAGGGTTGGTTGAAATCTGGCAAGGCTAAAACTGGGCATGTGCTCATTACCTTTTTCATCTTGTCAAATGTATATTGTGCTTCTTCACTCCACCTGAAAGCTCCTTTCTTGGTCAAATCGATCAAGGATGCGCAAAGATGTGAGAACCCCTTGACGAATCTCCTGTAATAACTGCAAATACCAAGAAATCCCCTCAACTCTGTAAGAGTTTTAGGTGTGGGAAAATCAACTATCACTTGGATCTTTTCTTGATGTACCTATACCCCTTTAACTCCAATGATGTGCCCCAAGCAGAGGACCTTTGTCATCCCAAATTCACATTTGGACTCCTTGCCATACAAGGATTGGTCCTCCATGATAGTTAAGATTTGTTCCACATGCTGAAGATGTTCCTCCCAAGTCTTGCTATAGATTAGCAAGTCATCAAAAAACACCAGAAGATGTTTCCTCAGCTACTTGTTGAAGACATGATTAATGCATGACTAAAATGTGGTGGGTACATTGGTCAATCCAAAGGGAATCACTAAGAATTCATAGTGGTTGTAGTGACACCTGAAGGCAGTTTTGGGGATGTCCTCCTCCCTCATTTTGATCTGATGATAACCAGAGTGGAAGTTAATCTTCATGAAGTAAACAACCCCATGGAGATCATCCAATAGCTCATCAATCCTCATAATGGGATACCTATTTTTAATAGTATTCTTGTTTAGTGCCCTGAAATCAATGCACATGTGCACGGTTCCATCCTTCTTCTTGACCAGTACCACTGAAGATGCAAAAGGACTGGAACTTGGTCTAATGTGACCCATGTCTAATAGTTCCTTGATGGCCTTTTCTATTTCGTCTTTGTATTTTTTTGGGTGTCGGTAGGGGGTAGTGATGATTGGTTTTGCCCCCTCTTCCAACTCTATGATATGCTCAAATCCCCTATCTGGTGGCACTCCTGGTGGAATGGATCTGTTGACCACCTATTCAAATAGGGGGTCAAATCCATGTGCCATGAAGATATGCATCATCAGATGCAAATATGTCGAAGACAGTTTGGTTCTACTAGGCAATTTATGCCTCCAACACAAATTTTTGTAAACGGAGTTTCCGCACCCCTGCGTGGGTTAATAATGTAATAGGTCTGCATGGATCATAGTTAGTTCAGTTACCTTGGAATGTTTTCATTGGTAGAGTTCCTTTCATCGAGGTTTTTTTATCCTTAGGTTATTAATTGGGCTTTTTAGCCTTATTAATTTCCCTTGAGTTTTTCCCTCACACCTACAATAATTCCTCCAAAGTGGTGAAGGACGTTCTAATGGTCTCATCCTCTGGTAGCTATTGTTTAAGAATGATGTAAATGACCATGCAAGACATCATAGAAAGTTTCACGGAATTTTGTCGAGTCTAGATAGATTTTTTTTAATTAATTAAATTTAATTAATTTTCCTAAGGTTGAGATTTTAATTATTTAATTGTTTTTGAGAAATTATTGTAAAAACTAGGCCTTTGGGTTTTTGATAGGGGTATTTGTGCTCAAATAAAATGGAAAGGCACCCCGTACATCCTTGGGACAAGTTTCAACTCAGTCGGACAAACTTAGCTAGGTGTTTGTCCACCCGGAGTCAAAGTCATTCAAAACAACAATTTTTATTGCTAGGTCAAAAATGCATTTTTTGTAAAATTGAGTTAATGGGGTAGTGTTAAGATGGAAAAGGGAAAGAGAAGTCATCCATAACCTACCCAAACCACACCCTAACCATTACTCATCCCCTCACCCTTTCACTCCCTCATTTCCTCACGCCCCCTAGGGGGATTTGCGCCCCCTTCACCATGAAACCTTAGGAAAGCAATTTAATTGCTTTGTGGGCCCCTCCCATGAGTAGTTTTCTCATCCTATCCTACCACCTCACCCTCACTTGGTCCCATGCTCCACCTCACCCATCCACACCCTCAATCCATGCTAAAACCCTCATGTGGTGCACCCCTCTCCTGGGGATTCCACCTTATGGTTGAGTTGCAACACTTGGAATTCATCTAAGAGGGGTAGTTTTACCTCCTTTAGCTATAAAAGAGTGATCCAGGTGGATATCGGTGGCCACCCACCTTTTTCGACTGGCTCAAAACAGTTTTCTGGTAAATTTGACAATTTACTATTTTTAGCAGTTTTTAACTTTCGAGACCATTTTGAGGGCCCAAATGAAGGTTTTTCGAGATAGAGGTTCTCAATGATATCCAAAGGCATTATTGATCCCCCAAAATGAATCTCATCAACGATACCTTTCCAACGAGCTATCACACACCTAAAACGGAGATCATATGCGAAAGTTACGACCCCGGGAAGTTGATGTACTCACTTACCCAAATGGGGCCCACGTGACTTTTGGTGCTTCATCTCCTAGGGTTAGGTTTTTGGATGACTAGGGTTTTTGGCATTCCAATTTATTTTAAAAATACCTTCAGAGGCTCATTGTAATCATCTTCTTGCGAATGCGAGTAGCCGTCACATCTTTTCTCAGAGATAAGCTGCCACCATTCTAGCGAGTCTTTCACACTGTATTTTTACATTCTTTGTAGATTTCTTTCATTAATAGAAATCGTGTATTACTGTATATCTGTGTTTATGGTTGCATCTCCGATACATTTATGTTATCTTATTGAATATATGCGATATCTCTGTGCATTTTTTTATTATATCTCCGCTCGCATTTCGTGCCAAAAAATAATCCGAATCAGTGGTATCAGAGCAGGCTGCTCTTGATCGTTTTTTCAGTGCATGTCCCCGATGAGGTCCGAGTATAGCAAGTTGGGTCTCGAGCTTGTCTCTCTTGAATGAAATCGCTCTCGCACACCCAAGAAACCCTCAATGGTGGAAGAAAAGAAAAACGACGGAGTAGACGATCCTATCAATCTGTTGCTTGAGCAAGCTCTCACGCGACAGAGGGACGAAATGATGGAGATTTTTTCCCACATCCTTAAACGCCTACCGATAGCATCAGGTGCATCTTCATCAAGCGACCACTTTGGAGGCATCTCGCCTTTCAAGGTACAAGTTAATTTTGATATTCATGTATTTGAAGGATAGATAGATGCAAAAGCCCTAGAAAAATGGTTAACTCTGCTAGAAGGTTATTTCTCTGTTCACAATTTTTTTGACAAAGAAAAGATCACCTTCGCACTCGTTAAAGCTCTCCCTCATGTCAAACATTGGTGGGAAACTTACTGGGAGCAAAGTTCCACAGAGGAGTCTGGAATATATGGGGCTGACCCCACTTGGGATTTCTTTGTGGATGAGGTAAAGGAATAGTATTACCCTGTTGGCAACTATGAGGACCAGTACATGAGATGGACCACACTGCAACAAGAGAGGGGCCAAGCAGTTCCAGAGTTCACCAATACCTTCCATACCTTGCGCACCAAGCTAGGTATCAAAGACTCCGAGTGACATTTGGTTCTAAAATACCGTGGGACATTACACAGATACATCTAGATTGAAATGGATTTTCTGGACA
>CBVK0100234791.1:0-13362 GCA_900067695.1 Picea abies | reverse complement strand
CCTGACTCCATCTAGAATACCACTGCTCCAGATCCCTGTACTACATGCCTAGTCCTCGTACCAAGCTCCTCGTACATACCTGAGTCAAACACTATGAAGCTCTTGAACAAATCATGTGCCCCTGTCATGTGGCGGTGCCTCTCGCTGTATAAGAACTATGCAATCCTCCAAGGAAAGCATCCTCCTTACCCAAGTCACGACCATCCAATGAACTTATGCCCAATTCCATCATCCAAGCCACAAAACTCTTTGTGTCTACGCACACATCGTAACTGAACCTATGTCCTCTCTCTGAACAATCCTGAACTGCAGATGGACACTCAGTCTAGTCCACTCTAGACCTCGAGCATTCTAGCCCCTCCTCATAGGAGGATGAAGGCACAGAGCTTTTTGGTGTACATGTAACAACCATTTCCAAAAGGTAGGACAACAGAAGGAACATGGATGGAATGTGTTAAGTATGGACGGGAATGGTACATTACCCCTATCAAGGCCTCCCAGTAGTATCCATGTTCCCCAAGAGTGACAACACTGGACTAGGACACATATAATGGCCAACAAGGTGAAACAAGGCAAAAAGCATAACTTCCGAGCATCGTGATCCATTATCCGACTTCAAACCATGATCCTCACACATTAATGCATTAAATGTAACACTTTATATGAAACAATGACTAATGTACCTCATGTGTGTTGGGTCACCATCATCAGATGAACTATGTTGGTCAAGTGAATGAGTTGAGCAATGATGAGGGGGGAAGCATCTGAGGCACTGATGTCTATGGAGAATATTTATCATCATTGGGATCATTGTCTACAATGTGGATCATGGACAATGTTCTCCTCTAGTTACCCCTAGGTGAGAGGGGGTAATAGTACCCACTTCGAGGAATTCTAGAAGGGGAAGAGATGGGATCTGTAAGAGGGATTTCTTGTAGCTTGGCTCGAAGATGACTCCTTTGAAATGGAAGATGTATGATGCTTCATTAGGGGTTTTTAATATGCTTCAGTTTGCCAATAACTTAAAGCGGATAAAAAAAACGTGTAGTTGTTTGGGCCAAAAAGAAGAGAGAAGAGACTCGTAGGAGATATAGCCGCTTTGTTTGATTCAAATGTTGCTAGTGTTTTTTCTAATGAGGAATTAAATTTCTTGAAAGTTCTTGAAGAAAGAAAGAAACTTATTTTGGACAATGAAGAAAATTGTTGGAGGCTCAAAAGTAATGCTACTTGGTTAGTCGAAGGAGGCAACAATACCAAATTCTTTCACGATTATGCAAACTAAAAAAAAAGTGTCAACACTATTTGGGAAGTGGGGTTAACTGATGGTTCAAGCACAAAGTCCTTTAGAGATATTGCTAGAACTTAGCGAGGATCGTTTTCAAGATCTATTTAAAAAACATAGTACAGCTAATATTGGAGACTTGATGCAAGTTGTAAGAATCTTTCCTAGGTATATTGATCAGAGGATGAATGAAGAACTAGATGTTGAAGTGACAAAAGAAGAGATGAAGGCAGTCCTCCAAACATTCAAGAAGGCAAAGAGCCCTAGGCTAGATGGTTGGACAGTGGAATTATATATTGCCTTCTATGATCTTTTAGAGGTGGAATTGTTAAGGGTGAATGACGAATCAAGACTTTATAGGAAAGTCTTGGGTGCCTTAAATTTAACTTCCATTGCCCTCATCCCAAAAAAGAGTGATCCTCGGTCCTTTGAAGACTTTCGACCAATCTCTTTGAGCAATCTTATCTATAAAGTTATTGCTAAGGTCATAGCCAACAGATTGAATAGGATGTTGTCCAATTTTATTTCTTAGGAACTGTTTGACTTCCTCTTTAATAAACAGATTCGTGATGTAATGGGCACGACAAGAAGGATTACACAACCAAGCAACAAAAATTGCCAACTATATTTATGAAGATTGACTTAGCAAAGGCTCATGACAAGGTAAATTGGTTGTGTATTAAATTGGTGCTTTTACAAATGGGTATAAATCTACAAACTGTAAACTGGATCTTAGCATGTGTGTCCTTGGATTCATTTGCTTTATCAATCAATGGATCTCCTTCGGACTTTTTTTAATTCCTCAAGCGGGTTCAAGTAGGGTTGTCCATTGTCTCCCTTTTTGTTCTTATTGGTTGCAAAAGGGTTAAGTAGATTGATCATGGAGGCTAGAAGGGACGCAGTCATAAAAGGGATAAGAGTTGTAGCTTTAGTATACATCTCACATCTGCTTTTTGTGGATGATATCCAATTGTTTGGGCAAGGGTCCCCAAGGGAGATTAGAGAATATAGAACCCTCTTGGACACTTATTGTGGAGCAACATGCATGGAAGTTGTTACCACCCAAATTGTATTTAATGATAAAAGCCTTAATCCACAAGGTACAACTCAAGGGGCAACTATTAGGACGGTCACCAATGTCACCTTAATAACCTATCCTCTTCACTTTAGGCTACCTCTCCTCCGACTCAAGGGGGGCATCCCTAGAAGGATTTACTAAGGCTAAGTAACGAGGCACATGGTGAAGTGAGAGTAGCTTTAGTAAAACAATGTTTTTTGGTATTTTTGGAATATAAAAGAGGTGATGGAAGGAAGTAGAGATCAGTGCCAAATCCAACAAGGGCAATGGAGTCAAGGTGAATCAAAGGGGGCTTATGGGGTCATGAAGAAAACCACTCTTAAGAATTGGTCTATTTCATTTAAGGATTAGGAGTAAGAGATCAGAACCAAAGAAGAAGAATCTACTATTATCTAATCAAGATTAGCAATGAAGACCAAGGCCCTACAAGAAGGGGTCCTCAAGGGAACAACCATTACTAACAAGATCAATTATGGCTTGATAAACATACACAATACTTCTTGCTAGGGTTCCAAGATGAATAGACAAATCAAGGCACCAAATAATTATCAAACCAACAAAGGAAGAAGGAGAGGAGTTACCCTAAAACATATTCCCTCCAAGGGTAGAAAAATCCCTTCAATGTATCAATCTAGTTAGCTTGTAGAATACTTGAACATTTCACCATCAATCTTTATGCACCAACTAAGAAAAAAGATAGAGAAGCTTCAAGAATCGACACCAACATCCACAAAAAAATAAACATTTACACAACCATATGTTCCATGAAAGATATGTCAATCAAGCTCCAATGTATCAATCTAGTTAGCTTGTAGAGTACTTGAACATTTCACCATCAATCTTTATGCACCAACTAAGAAAAAAGATAGAGAAGCTTCAAGAATCGACACCAACATCCACAAAGAAAGAAACATTTACACAACCATATGTTCCATGAAAGATATGTCAATCAAGCTCCAAGGAGTGGAAGCTCCAAAAATCCAACCATCGGTGATAATGAAGAATGGAAACTCTTTATATAGAATGGTCATCTTTCTTTATAATAAAATAACAATATCTCATGTCAAATCCTTAGGTCGAACCTAGGGAGGGATAAAATAATATTTCCTCCAACTATCTAGTCAAAAATACAATAAAAATGAGGTGGTCAAGCCACATGTACAACATTCCAAGTGAAATAAACCTAAGAAAGAGGGACATCTCCATCAACAAGGAAAGAAGGTGAGTCAAATGTCAAACATATGGCCTCCAAAGGTCCCCAAGTAGGTAGATCCTCAACCATTCTCCACAAAGTGTGCAATGAAAGACTCCCAAGTCTCCTCCAAGATGAACGTGCAGGTCTCCAATGTGAAAAACACCCTATGAATCATGAGAAAACCCCTCAAGTGTGGACAGCTCCTCCAAATTAGCTCCAAAGACCATGTGTGATGTATTCAATGTGCAACAACCCTCCTCAAAATATGTCAATCATCCCCTCAAGTAATGGGAGGGCCTAGTAAGTCTACACATACCAAGTAGAACCCCCAATGCAATCTCCAAGGTGGATGTCCCTTCAAATTAGGTGATACGTGCCTCAAAATGTGCAAACAAGGTGAGAGATCCAAAATCTAGGACATTGCATGGCATGAGAAGTCTTGGTACACAAAAAATAGCTCACAATTGTTTGACCAATGCCTTGGGAACCGTGGACTGCCTCGGGATATGTGAAGATGACTTGGGAAATGTGAACAACCTTGGGAACTATGAAGATGCCCAAAAATCAGAATGAAACCAAATGCCCAGGAGGAACCATGCCACATCATATGATCTGTCATCAAACCCTCTAGCTCATCATAACCCATGAAACCAAATAAGTGCCCCAACTGTCCAAAAATTCACAAGGGGTAGTGAAGAAATTCACTGGCACTACCCCTGTGCAAAATAAGGGGTAACAGAAGTTAACTTCAGCAAATCTTGTATGCTTTTTCCTGGGTTGGGGGATGAGCTGGAAGGACAAGTTTCACAAGTATTCCCTCTGACCTCTGCTACAATGGATCAAGGCATCAAATATCTCAGGTTTCACCTAAAACCAAATGACTATAAAGTTGTTGATTGATTGTGGTTGTACAAGAAGACTGAAGCAAGAATTTCTTACCAGCACAGCAGATGGTTGTATGAAGGTAGTAGGCTGGTACTTGTCAAGTTAGTGCTTGAAAGCATACCTGTGTATTGGTTATCCATTGCACATATTCCAAAAGGGATTCCTGATAAGATAAGAAAAAAGTGCTTTAAATTTCTTTGGACAGGAAAGAAGGAAAAAGAAGGGATTCCTCTGGTTAAATGCTCTATAGCAAAGCCAAAAGTGCAAGGGGATGGGGTCTAAAAAATATTTATGTATTTAGCCGAGTTTTAGCAACAAAAAGCTTGTGGAGGCTCCTTTTTATTAACGGTCTTTGGGCAAAAGTAATGAAGGTAAAATATCTTGGAGGCTGGTCTGTAGAGGATTGGATCAGATTGGAAACAAAATAATTTAAAGTGGCTTCAAATGTTTGGAAAGGCTTGGTTAAGGCATTCCCAATTATTGGTAATGGGGTTGCTTGGAAGATTGGCAAAGGGGATAAGGCAAGGTTGGTTAAATATCCTTGGATAGGCTGTCATGGAAACTACAGATTATACCCTCCTTTGCTGGAAGAGATTCATTCAAAAGGCCTGTCCAGAATTGTTAGATTCATTCAAAAGGCCTGCCCAGAATTGTTGATGTTTCAAAACAAGGGGGCCTAGTGGTTGGTTTCAAGATTGGTGTTCAGTGGAGGATTTGAATTTACAGGGAAATTTAGCATAAGAGTGGTCTAATTACATCGCTTTGTTAAAACATTGCGCAATTGTGTTACAGGATCAAGAAGATCAGTTGAAATGGTCAAAGAATAAAGCCCAGGGGACTCTCACAACAAAACTAGGTTATGAAGCCATGATGGAAGCAAATGTCAGAAATGATCGGATTTGGTGGTGGAAGATGATATGGAAATTGGATAGCCCCTTAAAAACAAAAATATTTCTATGGCTATCTTTATCAAATAAAATACTCACATGGAAGAATGCTCAAAAAGAAGTTGGAATGGACCTAACAGATGTGTTTTGTGTAAAGAGAGTTGTGAATCAATAGATCATCTCTTTGTTAATTACCCTTTTACAAAATCTGTATGAAAAGAAGTTTTGATGCTGGTAGATGGTACAATCTCTTGGGAATAAGGAACTCTGCTAGAAAACTTTACTAGATGGTTCTCAATCAAGTCTGTCTCAGCTCATAGCCTTACCCTGCTATGTCCTTTGGGGATTATGGTTGTCTAGAAATAAAATGTTGTTTCAAGCTAAGACTTTTACAATAGGACAGGTGTCCCACACCATTAGATTGTCTTATAGACAAAGCTGGAAGGCTCCATCTATGAAAGTTACCAGGATCTTAAAGGAACCAGTTTATGACACCTCTAGAGCCTGGGGTTTCTTTGACAATGCTTGTCAAAGAACTCCAGGTAAGTGTGGGGCTGGATTGATTCTACACTTGTCTTCTTTGCATTTTTTTACTTTAAAATATGGAGCTGGGCCCAGAACAAATAATAGAACTGAATTATTTGCATTATGGATACTGCTAAAAACAGTTGCAGATAAAGGAATAAGGAATTGGCAAGTGATGGGTGGCTCAAAATTGCTTATGGACTAGGCAAACGTCAAATGTCATCTTACAAATCTAGCTCTGGGACCTATTATGCATAGAGTTCTAGAGGTAAAGAATCTCTTTGATGTTATCTCCTTCTCACATATATACAAGGATTTCAATTCCAAAGCTTATCTCCTTCTCAAATATATACAGGGATTTCAATTCCAAACCAAAAATACTCTCAAAGGTTGCTCTCACTTTGCAAGAAGGTTCTCTAGCCACACAAGACTTCAGAGGAGATGAACTCATGTCTAAGTCTCCCATTACCATTTTCTCACTCTTTGTGAATGCAATCTTTGCTGGAAAAAGTTTTTGAAGGGTTAATGCCCTAGTGTCCTTACAAGACTGTTACGTAGTAATGGTGTAATAAGCTGGGCTAGTCTCTTTAAAAGACTATGAACTGTTTCTGGGAAGACTCTAATACATAGATGCATAGCTAGGTCATAGATAGTTTTAGATTTTGAAAACAGAAGCCATGAGGCTTGGACAATGTATATTTTTAATTTCTTTCTAGAAATATCAAATATAATGCTTTTTTTTGGAAAAAAAATAAGTATGAAAAATAACATTGGAAGAAAATGAGTGGACCCTTAATCAGGAAGTAACATGAAGTCATTAGCCACTTATACAATCAAGGTTGCAAAAAATTAGAACGCACATGAATACATAAATGTAACAAATGCTGACATTAGTTCACAATTCAATTCATAATTCACAAATTTTACTACTCTTCAATCTTAACTTTGTACTTTTTGTGTTAGCATTAATGGCATCTATACATTAAAGCCAAGCTAGGCCAAAAAATACAAATAACCATGTTGAATTCTCAGTGTAATTATCCCAATTATTGGTTAGATCTTATGAAGGACTCGCTGCTTTTTTCCTTCATGCATAGCAAATGACCTATTGCAACTCTGAATAGGTGTCCTCTATCTAGATAGAGAACATTGACAGTGGTGTCAATGGTGTTGAGAATGTAGCAAGGAAGGTCTTCCACTAGATTGCAGCGTCCTAGCATGGTGGGGAGGCAATGAAACACAAGCCAAGTTGATTATTTAACTTTTCCTAAAGTCTAACTTAGGAAAAGCATTGTTGATGTGTTATATTCTTCAGTTGACTTAATTGAGCACCTTTTCTAAGGTTAAAGTGAAAATAATTTAAGTGATGGATTGGATGTTTTAATCTTAGCCATCCATCTTGGAGAGTGAGGGTGAGTTATTCTCAGCCCTCCATCCTTATGAGATTAGGGTTTCACTTGCTTATGGAGGTATAAGGAAATCAATTTGGCTAGGAGAGCACATTATTCAGCTAAGAGAGAGGGCGAACTTCATTGGAGTGAAGAGATTTTCCCAAGGGTTTGTTGGACAGGGATTGCAGGGAGACAAAGGAGGTCATCTGCTAAGTGGATCGACTCACTTCTTCAGCATTTTGCAAAGGTTATGCTACAGATCTGAGAGGGTCGTACAGGGTGTCGCAGACTTGACGCAGGGAGCCGAACCACAACGCAGAGGCTCACGATTTGTCATTTTCTGAGTCGTTTTGGCTTGTAGAATTTGTGGGGAGGCCGTACGAATTGTGGGGAAGGATTACACTGGGGCTTACTCGGCCATTATTTAGGATCGATTCATTTTGTAAGAGATCTCTATATTTTCCTGCTGAAATAATAAAATCCACAAATCTGCCGCACTGGTTTTCCCTCCAAGGTTTTTCCAAGGACTATTGTCCAAAAATACTTGTGTACGTGTGATGTGATTGTTGTTGTCTTTTACATTTAAGTTCCTGGTTATTATTTTTGCTGTGTATAATTTATCTATGAAAGAAAACCTGATTTAATCAGTTATAAGTGTAATTTAATTGGTTTAATGAACTGGCTTTAGAGAAATTTCACATGGTATCAGAGTAGGACTGTTAAAGAAGTAGCGTTACTGGTGGATCATTGAGATCTAAAGAACAGAATCAAAGCAGCGCTAGAGTAAGGCAGCAGATGGGGTTGAGTCGTGAGGGTTTGAACAGGAACAACAAGACTTTCAGAAATGGCCTTGAGTTTGAGGGTTGAGAGTCGTCTACAAGGGGCTCAGAACTACCCCACCTGGAAAGAGAGAATGACTATGGTGTTAGATGTCAATGATGTCCATGAGAATACACCAAACAGTGCAGCTGCTCCTACAGATGCAGCACAATTAGCCATTTTGAAGAAGGGTGCGGCTAAGGCAAAGAGCCTAATTGTCGATGGGATTAAAGATCGTGTGATCCCACATATCTCAAGAAAGAATACCACAAAGGATATGTGGAAAGCCTTGAGCGACCTCTACCAACCAAAGAATGAGAACAGAGTAATGGTGTTGCGTGAGAGATTACGCAGCTCTAAGATGGCCAATGGCGAGGGTATGGTTCCATACCTTACCAGATTGACGCAGATCAGGGATGAGCTCATTGCAGTAGGCAAAAAGACAAAGGATGTTGAGCTAGTGAGTGTACCACTGAATGGCTTTTCGAAGTCACGGAACGTATTTGTCCATGGAGTTCTAGCTCGGGAGAAGCTCCCTGAATAGCAGCGCTTATGGGATGATTTTGTGCAAGAGGAGATCAGACTTGGTCAGTCTAGTGGATCTTCATCTTCACCACATATTGTGGATGAAGAAGGCTTGGCTCTTGCAAGCAAAGGCAAGGGAAAGAAGAAGAAAGGTGGAAAGAAAAAGAACATTGATTTTTCTAAAGTCAAATGTTTTCAGTGTCACAAGATGGGACACTTTGCCTCACAGTATCCGGAGAAGAAGAAGAAAGACAAGCCACAGATGGCAGCTTCTGCAGCAGTGGATGAGTTTGCCAAAAGCTTCGAGGAGGATTTTTGTTGCAAAGCTTGTATGTCTAGAGCAACAGTCTCAGACATATGGTTTGTTGACAACGGAGCATCTTTGTCATATGACAGGGCGCAAGGAGTTTTTCACTAGGCTACAGGAGGGAGGCCTGAATCTGGCTATAGAGCTCAGAGATGACAGGCGCTACAAGGTGCAATGGGTTGGCACAATTTCATTTCGGAGGGAGTCGGGTAAACCACTCTGGTTTGTTGACGTACTATATGTTCCGGGGTTGACAAAGAACCTCATCTCGGTCTCTACTCTAGAGGATAAAGGGTATGAGGTCACTTTCCATAAGGGAAGGGTGTTCGTCAAGCCAGCAGGGTCAAGCAAGAAGATGGACAGGATGATTGGGGTTCGAGAAGAGAAGTGTACAAACTACAGTTTCAGCCAGGAAGAGCATTGGTCATACAACCACAGACATGGGTGAATTGTGGTACATGAGGATGGTGCACTTACACTTTGGTGCAATGGGGCACTTGAGACAGGCAGTTACTGGATTGCCTAAGTTCACAGCAGAGAAGCATGACCCTTGTAAGGGTTGTACAATGGGCAAGTATGCCTGGAGACCATTTCCACCAAGCGAGCACGGGTCCAAGGGAGTATTGGACTCGATACATTCTAACGTATGTAGTCCGATGAGCGTGAAGACAGTGAGTGGCTTCAAATACTTTGTTCTATTCATTGATGACTACACTAGGAAGACCTAGATATACTTCCTGAAGGCTAAGGATGAAGTCTTCGACAAATTTCACGAGTTCAGAGCTCTGGTTGAGAACCAGACTAGCAAGAAGATTCGAGTGTTCAGATCCGACAACGAGGGTGAGTACACCTCCAAGGAGTTTGTGGATTATTGCGCAGCAGCGGGGATCAATAAGCAACTCATTGTTCCTTACAATCGTCAACAGAATGGAGTGGCCGAGCGGAAGAACAGGACCATAGTCGGAGCAGCACGGGCAATGATACATGATCAGAGTTTGCCATTGTTTCTGTGGGCAATGGCTAATCGCACTGTTGTTTATATTCAGGATAGGAGTCCCCACACAGTTTTGGGGAAGTTGACACCTAAGGAGGTATTTACAGGAGTCCCCACACAGTTTTGGGGAAGTTGACACCTAAGGAGGTATTTACAGGTACCAAGCCAAATGTGAGTCATTTTTTCATCTGGGGCAACATATGTTACTGTCATGTCCCTTCGAAGAAGAGGATGAAACTAGACCCCACAGCAAAAAAAGGGATTTTGGTTGGTTATAGCAAGGCTTCCAAGGCCTACAGAATCTTTGTGCCAGCACAAAGAAAGATCATTATGTGTAGGGATGTGCAGTTCAAGGAGGAGCGTGCATTGAGGAGGTCTAGAGATTTTCAAGCACATTTAGAGGACCAACAAGGACAAGACTCAGCAGTCAAGACAGAGGAAGCATAGGGTCAGAGCACAGGATCACAACAACAGACATAGGGTACAAGATCAGGTACAGGTGTTCAGAGAGAGACTGTTGGACAGGATCATCAGAAGCTAGATGAGGAGGAGGAGTAGCATGATGCAGTTCCACAGGAGCAGGACACTGGGCCATGACCTAAGTGGTATAAGTCCATTGTCAGTGATTCTAGGCTGGCAGGGCTTCGAGAGAGAGACTTCAGACGAAGTAAACCACCAGAGAGACTTGGGTACATGGCATTAATGACATAGCTTATTGATGTAGAGCCTTCCACTTATGAGCAGGTTGCACAACATGGAATGTGGCAGGAGGCCATGATGGAAGAATATGCCTCCATTATGAAGAATGATGTATGGGAGGTGGTGCCCAGGCCTAAGGGCAAGAAAGTGGTTAGATCCAAGTGCATCTACAAGGTCAAGCATGTAGAAGACGGAAGCGTGGACAAGTACAAAGCACGCTTCATGGCCAAGGGGTTTTCACAGCGAGAGGGAGTCGACTATGAGGAGACTTTCACCCTGATGGCCAGATATTCATAGATCAGGACTGTTATTTCTTTAGCAGCAAAGATGGGATAGCACATTCACTAGATAGACGTGAATATTTCCTTCCTTAGTGGAGTTTTTGAGGAGGAAGTATATGTTGAGCAGCCAGAGGGGTTTGAGGTTGGTGACAGAGAGACGCATGTTTGTATATTAAGGCGAGCCTTGTATGGGCTCAAGTAGGCACCTAGGGCTTGGTCCTCTAGGATTGACAGCTAATTGAGAGAGATGGGTTTCCAGTGGAGTGAGGCATAGAGATGGGTTTCCAGTGGAGCGAGGCATACCTGAACCTGTATTTTCTTACAAGGGGGGCACCTCTCATACTGGTATTGTATGTAGATGACATGTTTCTGACAAGGGATGAGCATTTGATAGAAGACTGCAAGAAAAATCTTGCAGCTGAGTTTGAGATGAAATAACTTGGCTTGATGCACTACTTACTTGGTGTGGAGGTCTAGCAGCAGGATGGACGCTTCTTCTTGGGACAAGGGAAGTATACAGTGGATATCTTGCATAGGTTCAGGATGATAGATAGTAGGCCCACGTCCACACCTCTAGTCATGAACTGGAGGAAGATTGATGCATCAGATTCAAATATAGTAGACCCCACTTTCTATCATCAGTTTATTGGATCACTCATCTATCTAGTCAACACTTGTCAATATATCAACTTTGCAGTGAACTCTTGAGTCAGTTCGTGGTGGACCCTTGAAGAGTACATTGGATTTTTGCAAGGCATGTGCTTCGCTACCTCAGAGGTATAGTGGAGTATAGGTGGCTATATGAGCATAGTGGTGGATTGAGGTTAGAAGGCTTTACATATTTTGACTGGGCAGGATGTGCAAAGTACATAAGAGTACTTCGGGTTGTTGTTTCAGTGTTGGATTTGGCATCATTTCCTGGTTCACCAGGAAGAAGCATTCAGTGGCATTGAGTTATGTTGAGGAAGAGTACATGGCTTCTAGTTTGGCATCATGTAAGGCATTGTGCTTGATAAAGTTTCTCTTGGGACTGTTTGGGTAGAAGAAACAGGCTACAGTGATTCACTATGATAATCAGAGTTGCATCAAGCTCTGTAAGAATCTTGTGTTTCATGATTGCAACAAGCACATTGATATCAGGTATCACTTCATCTGGGATTTTGTACAGAGAGGATTCGTGAGGCTTGATTACATACAAAATTATGAACAAATGGAAGATATATTTACTAAGGCACTGAGCAGACAGAAGTTCATGAAGTTCAAGGGTCAGACAGGTTTGAGATAGAATCCCTTCCTTGCTAAGAGGGAGCGTTGAGAATGTAGGAAGGAAGGTCTTCCACTAGATTGCAGCGTCCTAGCATGGTGGGGGACAATGAAACACAAGACAAGTTGATTATTTAACTTTTCCTAAAGTCTAATTTAGGAAAAGGTTTGTTGATGTGTTATATTCTTCAGTTGACTTTATTGAGCACCTTTTCTAAGGTTAAAATGAAAATAATTTAAGTGATGGATGTTTTAATTTTAGCCATCCATCTTAGAGAGTCAGGGAGATTTAATATCATCCCTACATCCTTATGATATTATGGTTTCACTTGCTCATGGAAGTATAAGAAAATCGATTTGTCTAGGAGGGTGCATTATTCAACTGAGAGGGAGGGTGAACTTCATTGGAGTGAAGAGATTTTCCCAAGGCTTTGTTGAGCATGAATTGTAGGGAGACAGAGGAGGTCATATACTAAGTCGATTGAATCACATCTTCAACATTTTGCAGAGGTTACGCTACAGATATGAGAGGGTCGTACAGGGTGACGCAGACTTGACACATGGAGTTGTACCACAACACAAAGGCTCATGATTTTTCATTTTCTAAGTCGTTCTGGGGTGTAGAATTTATGGGGATGTCGTACGAATTGTTGGGGAAGGATCATGTTGGTTTTTACTAAGCAATTATTGAGTATCGATTCATTTTGTAAGAGATCTCTATATTTTCCTGCTAAAATAATAAAATCTACAAATCTGTTTCACTAGTTTTCCCTACAGGGTTTTTCTAGGAACTGTTGTCCAAAAATACTTTTGTACGTGTGATGTGATTGTTGTTGTATTTTACATTTAAGTTCTTGATTATTATTTCTATTGTGTATAATTTATTTTTGAAAGAAAACCCGATTTAATCAGTTATAAATGTAATTTAATTGGTTTAATGAACTGGGTTTAGAGAAATTTCACAGATCATGTTATTCTAACACCAACCCAACCCCCAACCCATTAATTCAACTCTCAGATGATTCAAGAGGCCGAATTTTCTTTGTACACCTCTTTGTAATTGCAACTTCTAAAATCCCAAGCATAGCCCAAAGTTTCACATGCTTAGCTTATGCCAATGGATTCATAAATATATTAGCAATCTAATATTATTCCCTACAATAATAATAAAAATACATGACTTTGTTACAAGGGAAAAACTCTCTATGGCCAAGGGTAAACCACAAAAGAC
>CBVK0100234784.1:0-11995 GCA_900067695.1 Picea abies | reverse complement strand
CCTTAACTAGAAATAGAAAACCATCGGCAAAAACCATGTGTCGAAAAACTACCCAACAATGGACACGAAAATCAAGGCAACACGAAAAATGAGGCAAAAAAATGACACTACTACTCATGCAAAGAATATAACACATACCCAAAATGTCCTTCTAACAGATCATCAGAATAGTCCATGTCTTCGTCCTTAAAACTAGCTATGTAGTTCACCTCACCCTTGCCTAACATCATTCATGTCAAATTCACCATGCCTCCACCCTAGATACTCTACAAATTGTGTCAGGAGTTATCCATTGAATTATTGAGATTGTGGTTGTCTAAAGGACCAATATCATCAAATTTATGTAAAAAGAGCTTGTCCCATAAGCTCTATTGTGAGACATCAAAACTAAATTTGCATGAAGTATTAAGCTTCTGTTGCACCATTGATCAAACTAAAACTTGGGGAAGACAACGAAATACTAGGGGTTGAGAAAGGAAGCTACACAATGCTCTGAAAAAAGTGTGGGACTCGTTTGAAGAATAAAATGAGTTGTGTCTTGTATATAAAATTGTTGGATCATAACTATGTTCAATTTCTAAATGATGGCGGCCATGTGCACAATCACTATCCAAAATGTCACGATGAGAGATAAAGAGAGAGAAAACCATGTGATCGTTAGTGCAGAAATAAGGCATCACTATGTGGTGTTGGAACAAGCAAATAAATGAAATAACAAGTAATGGGATAATATAGGGAATGATAGAATTACCTTAGGAGATGGAGATTGACATTGAAACTATATTTGATCTTGGTGGATAGGGTTTTTTAAAACCTTGAATAAAAGATAAGATGTACGCATTATAGATGCTCTTGAGAAAAAAAGAACTTTAGTTAAGATCTATGAAGCAGATGTCCCCTTAGTTACATAATCTTAACCACCTATGGACTCGTCGGCCTCTCTCCAGTGCCCTCCTCCCTCATCTTCTCAGTCATTGATGTAGAGCTCAAAATTTAATTTACATTAGATATAATATATTATAATAAAAGGAAAATCAATCTAGATACATCATTCACCAAAAGTAACCTAAAAATTATAATTCCTAGAGTAAAGGTAAAACTCAAATATCAAATTTTCAACCAAAAACCATTTCATGTCCATAAACATAGTGTAAAAAATTCATAGTTATTATTTTCATAGATGAAATAAGTTTACATAAAGTTTAGACTCGCTATATTGATGTGTATCATTGTCTTCCTAGACTTGTTAATGTAGACGATTACAATTAAACATCCTTCCAACATTATTTTACACTTCCCTAAGTAGGTAGTTCCTTCATCCTAAAAAATCCCCATTGCTTTTATATAGGTATTGTAAATCCAAGGTAGTGGAATGGTGACTGCAAAATTCTCACTACAATTCTCATTGATTACTGCCTTGATTGTAGTCGACAAATGATAGTTAGAGCTAAGGGGTGTGACTAGTGTACATACGAGAGTATATGAGAGAACCAAATTGGTGTATTAAAGAGTAACCTTATTTGAGAATGTGCATTTGTTAGAGTTTCACATATAAACACATATATAGGTTAAACAATAACTTAGAATATTGCCATAACGATTTCTACCATAAAAGAGAACTCATTAATAAATCGAAGCCATCAACACAAGAATTGAAAGATCTATCATGGGTATCCTTAATACCCTAATGATCATTAAGCACAAGTTAGATTATCATTACAATGTGTGATGATCCTTACAATACAATATTACAATGATGATGGATCAAATACTTGAAATAAATGAAGCTAAAGCCTCTCATATATATAGTTTTTGGTTCTTCACATGAAACCCTAAATGTGATCCCATAAGCCATGAATGTCCATGGTAGTTGGTCACTACACCCACATAAGTCAAGTTGCATATTCCCAAAGAGTGGAATAAATCAATTGACCCCTCCATTTGGTCAACTCCCCATCAATTGACACCCTTAGTCATTGGGTATATAGACTCCAATAAGTTGGAATTACCAACATCACAAAATTCCAACATCCCCCTTAGACACAGCTTGGAGGATCAAATAAAATTGCATCAATATCCCTCCTTAATTTTATTTAATTAGGATCAACACAACATGGTTAATGTTGACAACCAATAAACTAATTAAAACAAGGTACACTAACACTCTTTAAAAATGAGCATGAATAAATATCACCTCCAAAACATCATCAACTCCATAGGATTTTATTTGGAAAATAGTGAAGCAACTCATGCACCAAAATCATAATAGGGAGTCCTTAGGACATTGAACTCCCAAACATATTCTACATTTAATGGTGAATAAACAAGAGCATATGCATAAGCCAGCAAAATAGAGACTCAAGTTCCCTCAATGATGTCAACAACTAGTCTCCATGCCATCAAGCAAACTCGTGAAGATCAATAAGGATCACAAACTCCAACAAGCATATTGCAATACACATCCCAACATCTCAACCCATTTGACCTCAATAGGTTCACTTATCCCAACATCTCATCATCGAAATTCTCAATCATTTGTTGAAAAACATCTCAATTTGGGAATGCACATCCCAACATTTCAACACCCCTCATTAAATACAACTTGAGGGATCATGTAGAAGTCAATAAAATCCACATCAAGGCCTCCAATCCAAATTAGACCACATCAACCACGTGCAAAAACATGCCAACAACACTATCCAACAACATTATACTAAGATGATCCAATAGAGACTGTCAATGCAGTCGATCAAACAATAGGAATGTACAATTATATAGTTAATGACACACATATATATGAAATATTCAAACATATATTCAACCAATCATTAATCCAACTACACTCAATCATTGTAGTTCAAACCAATCCAATCTTTTATCTCTTACCCCTCTTCTACACATATCTATAAGAATTATTGCTACCATAATTCCTGGATAAAGAACTAGAATTATTCCTAACATGATTATCAGGATGTCGATATGGCTTAGAATTCTATTCCTACTTAACAGAAGTTTTGGGATGTAATTCCTACTCAACCAAAGGTGTGGGATTATATCCCTACAAAAAAATAGAAATTTCATATGAAGTGGCATACTCCAACTCTAGCATATGGCCATCAACCAAATCAACAGTCAATGTAGAGTGTAATACATGTTACTCAGTGGAAAGACTCCCACTTGCAACAACCAAAATAACAGTGGTAGTAGGAAAATCTCCATATGTTAATGAAGTCTCACCATATCCAATTCCTACTCCAATAAGTCTCAATCTAGGTAAAATCATAATAGAAATACCCTTTCCATTATTCCCAAGTCCACCACTCATATATCCCATTGTACACAATAATCAAGACCCAATACCTATGGTATCTTTCTCAAACTCAAGGGAAAACAATGCATTAGTAGCCAATAATGCCTAAGAGGAAGGCACATCAAGATCTTCCTTCTTATCAACACAAGCATCATCACTACTAGAATTATCATCATAAGTGTCATCAAAATCATAATCAGAAGAAGTAAACTATTGAGAGAGGATCTTCACAATCACACCAATCCTCTTAATCCAATCAACAACTTCTTCATCATATTTATTCAAAGGGATTTGTAACTTCCTTACTTCATGTTCAAGACCTTGATTTTGATCCTAGAAATCCTAAATGATTTTATCCTTCTCATCTACCTATGACAGAAGAATATTTTAGTTCTTCAAATCTTGGTACTCATTAAACAATTGACCATTATCAATCTGGAGTGAATTGGCTTCCTCACAAAGTTTAGGAATTGAGGGCTATAAGAAATTGATTTCATCCTCCAACATGATACTGGTTTCCTCCAACCTATCAACCTACTCCTTAATTGCTTTGTTTTATGTCTGCAATAGAGTAATAGTAGCTTGAAAAGAGACATTAGTATCATGCAAAGATACAACCTCATTACAAATTTAAGAAACCTATTCATTTAACTTAGCAATGGTTTATTCCCAGGAGATAAGCTTCCTTTGTCTTTCTTTCTTTGCACACAGACTCTAAAGAGCCAGTTATTCTTATTCATTGAGGGAATCCATCATTTCCATTCAAATCTTCTTTAATTCCACAATAAGTGGATTCTTAGATAAGTCAACTAATAGCAGGTCGATTTGATTTAGTCGAAAAATACTTTCTCCAATGCTTGGTTCACAATTTGATAAGTATCAATGCTTCAAAAAATTATATATCCTAGCAAAAAAACAAAAATAAACCACCCAAGGAGAATTGTCCATAGTCTCCTTAATGAGATAGATCTATGCCCTCCAAATATTAAACTACCACACACACACACATCCTCCAAAGTATAAACTAGAATCACACACCAAGGGAAATAGACCCTTGATCTATCGCTTTCAGACCAAACATTTTTTCCATTTCAACTAAATAAGATTTTACTATGTACAACAACAAGTACAAATATATATCTCAAACCTACTATGTACAACAACAAGTACAAATATATATCTCAAACCTATGTGAATAAAGAAAATTCAAAAATTGACCCTGTTATTCGATACCATTCACTACGCTTAGTTGGTTCTCTAACAGCTAGTGAGGACCACAAGTCTAGGAAAATGAATCATTTTACACTTTTTCACAATATTACACCAAGATTCATCCAAAACATTACCGAGCTACGTGGTATATTTAATCTTACTACTCCAATAATGACAAGACAAGCTCAAGGCACTCATATCATACCAATGATTTTCCTTCCTCTGCCAAAAGGGTTCAAGTGGTGCCTAGTGGCACAATCAACCATGCACATACACCTACTCAAGAAATCAACCTCCAACTGATAAAACAATTAGTTTAGAAATCCTATGAAATGTATCTTATGAATAAGTCACCTTCACTAAGTGATTTCACCATGTTATGATCACAACAGAGTCCCATTATCATGGTGTAGTCTATGCTCTTATCGATAGGTTATGATTATGTCTTCCACAAATCAATCTTCTAAAAAAATATATTTGATCCAATGCCTTCATTATTCATTCATCATGACTAAGTGGAGATGAATCGATCTCTCCTTGTTGTAATCACTGTAACACTTCGAATTGAATGAAATTTTCAAGAAATGATGCACAAATTTTTCAATTTTCCCTAATCTCTATCCATAGACTAGCTCCATAGTCTTTACTTAGTATGAAAACATGCCACTAGTTCATCAAATTGTCAATAACGGGGTTTTCTATTAGAGTTTTCAACATTCACTATATCAAAAAAGGATTTTCCCAAACAGTAAGGATCACATGGCAAGTTTTAATCCATTTCCACCATATTTATAGTCATACCATATGGATATAATCTACACATACAAAGACATATTTATAGTCATACCATATGGATATAATCTACACATACAAAGAGCAATACACACATGCTCGATTTGTGCTCCACACAACATGATTCACTTATCCATCAAATGGACCTCCCACATTATGTCCTAGGGCATCACATATCCACTCTAAAATTACAACCTAATGTTGTACTCCTAAGGCAATGCATCTCTAATACAACATTAACGTTTCACATATAAACACATATCTATATTAACCCATAACTTAGTATATGGCTACAATAGTTTCTACCATAAGAGGGAACTCGTTAACAAAGCTAAGTTGTCAACACAAGAACACCAAGATATGTTGCGGGTGTCCTTGATACCATAATGATCATTAAACACAATTCAAATCATCATCATAATGCATGATGATCCTTAAATTGTGATTGATATAATACTTGATATGAATTAGTCTAAAGCCTTTCATATATATAGGTTTGTTTTCTTCACATGGAACCCAAAGTGTCGTCCCATAAGCCATGAATGCACACAAACATGATTAATACATCTGCATAAGTGGGTTACATATGCCTAAAGTGTGGGCTCAACCAACCCCATTGTGTGTAAATGGTTGGTCTATCGACCTCTCCAATTGATCAATTCATTGTTGGTTGAATCCCTCAATTAGTCGGCCTATTGACTCCAACAAGTTGAGTTTACCAACATCATAAATTTTCAACATGCATTGGCTCTTAAAAAAATTCTACCAAATCTCCCACGTGAAAGAGATAGGTGGCACCTCATGAATTGTCGTTTTCTTCCCATATCTACCACATTTTCTTACATTAACTTGCATTTTATTTGGTTTCATAGACCTTAGTTTTATGGATATTAACTCTTTTTATGCATTTATGGAAAGCCCTACCCATAGTATTATATATTTTGAATTTTCAATACTTGGTTTGTGAATATTTCTTGCCCTAACACTTATATAGGTAATTCATCTAAATACAAGATTCAAGGAATCATAGACCAACATATAATTTTACAAAACCCACTTTAAACATTAATAAGAAATAAAGGCCAAGTTCACACAATAAAGCTCCAAAGGTGCACATCAAATATTAAATTCACAGTGACAAGTCCAAGTATAGAAGGGGCTCACTCCCAAAAGAAAGGATCCCTATGTGTCTACACAAACCTGGACTTGATATTCAACATGCGTGAACACCTACACACATACCATATGCTAGTTCATAATGACAAGTCATAAATAAAATGACACATTAAAATATCAAATGTTATATGAGCTCAATACATTATTTTATTAGAAATTAAAATAAATAAGAAATGATAAATATATTGGTCTAGTCACTAAACTTGTGGGAATTATATAGTCTAATGCCTAACAAAAGTTTTGTGGTAAGACATACAACACTAGGGGTTATTAATTACCCCATTTTGGGTCTATCACCTTGTGCAAAATTGGCCATGTAATCTCCCATTTTGGGTCTATCACCTTGTGCAAAATTGGCCATGTAATCTCTAGATGGAATAAAGGTGTGGAAGGTTCTCCTCTGAATTCATATATATTTAGGTTTTACTTATGGAAAATGAGGTTGGAAAGTCCTAAACTTCTAAGGTTTACTTATACCATGGACTCAATTTAAAAAATGTTCTTTTGTGACTCATAAAGATGGGAAGGACTAGGAATAGATTAATCCATTACCAAGTTATAAATAGAATTGTTATCAAACAATATTGCACCCTAGTGCAAAGAGTTCACAAGGTACAAAATGAGTGGAACAATCGAAGTGTTATCACTATCACCTAGGCAACAACTTCCCTTGTTTTAGTGAAGGATAGATCCAACACAAGGGAGGATTCCCTTGTAGCCTCTAGGGTTATTGAGGCAAGACACAATCAAGTCTAAGGTCTTCTAGGTAGCTACATAATTAACCACCAACTAAATATATCAAGCAAGTTATGGATTAGGTGGTTACTCGGAGTAAATTCCATATTTGGATTTTATGTGCTTTAAGGCTAATATACAGGGTTAATCGAGTTATTATTCAATGCAAAATATTCCACAAACACTACAAATCCAAAAATTACTCAAGGTTGTTGCAAAACTTATATAAAAGATAGATAAGTTACAACGGTAAACAAGTTATAACAACAATAAACTTTAGCCACTCAAATAGATTTTAGACAAGTGATTTTTAGGGCTAAAACATAGAATAAAATAAGGGTTTCAAGTAATTTGTTAATCCTAAAATTTGAAGGGATATAACAGCCCAAAAAGACCAAGACATCCAACCCTAAAATGGTTGCAATAAAAACTAGCTAGCGAAAGGTTCCAATAAAAATGAGTTTTAGGTCAAAAATACATAAGGAAACCCTAAACGTCTAGGATTTTGATGGCTGAAAATGTAATGTAAGCTAAATTAACCCTAGAACTACCCTAAAACAAGAATTAAAATTGAAATTTTGATTTTAAGATTGACTAGATGGGAGAACACAATGCCTAATATTTTTTGGGGGGGCATATGAGGTCAATTAAGGACTCCTTTGAGAGGATGTACATAGATCTAGGGTGATATCTAAGGTTGTCTACTACAAACCCTAGAATATTCACCTAGTGCCTTACCAAATTCAAGATAGTTCAAGGGAAGATACTCCACTAGTAATCTTCCAAGGGTTTTTAAGAAGGGACTTGTTCAAGGAAAATATGAAGAGAGTGCACCACCACCACTAGAGAAGTGCAACTACGCTTGTAATTTATTCACAAACAAAATCCTACAAGATTAAGTGAGACCACTTACTCAATAAATCATTTCATCCATAAAACCCTAGCCAAGAGCATCCATGAAATTGTAAAAGCGTCCACTAGACATCATCCTCAAGAAGTCACTCTAGTTATCCATCCATACCTAAGAATAGAGAAATAAAAGTATACAAGTAATTGTTCTCCACACGTTCTAGCAATGATTCACAAATGAGGTCCCCGAGGTGTAGGAGAGTCGGTGATGAGGTGTGCTGTGAAGGCACTTTGTGATGTTAAAGTCACTAGTTCAAAACCTGCAGGGACAAAAAATCTAGCCATGTTAAGGGTTGGTGTGGATCAGGCCGGGTGCGATCCCCGGGTGATTTTGACGGCTTAGATTCCCCTGAGCCGCAGTTTCTCAACCACATGCTAGTCCCGCAGGTCACAAACAAACTAGCAAGCAAAAAAAAAAGATTCACAAATGAGAAGTGCTTCTCTATTTATATGAGATATCTAGCTCCCTTCTCATTACAATAAAAATATTTTCCTAGCATAAACCCTAACAAAATATAAAATTTCCTTTATCTCTTTACAAGTCTTAGAGATAAGGTCACAACACATTCAATACCCATGATACAATAGTGGATAGGTCAATGACCCCCAACTATGCTCCCAAGATGATGTAAAATGCTCGAAAAGGTAAGACGTCTTCCATAAATTCATGTGCATAGTCGCATGTGTGGTATGTGTGGTCTCCAAGAGTGGACGACTCACTCAAAAGATGTCAAAAATCAAGTGTAGGGTCTCTCAAAGTGAAATGTTCCGTCCAAAGGGAACAACGTTTCATCATCCAAGTGTATAGTCATCTCCTAAATGTGCCACGTCCTCTCCAAAAGGTGTTAGGTTGTCTCTACAAGGTGTGACGTCCTCAAAGAATACCAATGATCTCAAAAGATGTGGGACAACCTCTATCAAGTGTGTAGATGGCCTCCTCCCGTCCTCCAAAGGACCAAGGCTCATATTCAAGTCATATACATGAAAATTAAATAATCCAAAGAGGTGCTCAAGTGACCCAATTTAGCCATCAATCCAGTGGCATGTACACAAGTCTAATGCAACATAAAAAGTGAGTCATGTCGAATGTAAATTCCATTAGGTAGATCACATCAAGCATCATCTTCAAACTTCACAATAACTCATAGAATTCATACAATTTTCCAAGTTTAGGTATGGGAGGGTCATCATTAGCCCCTATTACATGTGTCAGTACCCAAGAAGAGAAGTATTTCCCAAGAAACCCATCAAGGAGCATGTGTAATGATAGATGGTATGGTTTGGGGTTTGACTTCATGGGTGGTATTGCATAGTCATGTGAGGTTATGTAAGATATTCATCCACATGAGCACCTTTGGAATGAGGGAGCGCTTATGCATTGAATTACCCTTTCCTTGGAACTTTGTCTTTCCAAACCCCTTTTCTCCCTTTTCTTTATTCATTTATTCTTTTCTAGATTTTTAATTTTGTTTTACTTTATTCAGTCATTTTTATAGATATGCATTCATTGCATAGTAATTGGGGTGATGGCCTTATAATGAGGGGGCATTGCTCATGCTTTATTTCTTTTAGTTCTTTATCATTTATTTTATTTTGATTTGCTTTGCATTTTTATTTTAGCATCTTGCTCTTTTCCCCCCTTTTTATATCAAGTTGCATCAAACTCAGTGTATAAGCTCTGTATTTTCATGGGATTATGAAGCATGAACCTATATGGATGGCATATGACCACCAACCCAAAAGAGGGGACAACGAAATTGGGAGAGATGAAGAATGTTATGTATGGATTGGGATATGGACATGCTATCCCTCTCAAAGCCCCCTAATAGTACAACTATATCCAAGAGTGACAACACTTATCTAGAAGATGATGATAATGACCAAGGTGAAACAAGGAAAAAGGCACAAATTTAAAGCATCATGATCCATTATCCAACTCAACCAATTGTCACTACTTTCATAAGAATTGCATAAGGAATTAACACTTAATATAGAGAAATGAAACAAAGTACCTCATGTAATGTCTGGAACAATAGTCATTAGATGAGAGTAAGCTAAGAAAATGTGGGAAGCATCATTTCTCAACTCTGTGGAGAACCATGTATCTCTTATATGGGACTATTTTCTGTGATATGGATCATAGGATAAAAATATCCTCTAGTTACCCCTAGATGTGAGGGGGTAATAGGACTCAATTTAGATTTTACTTATGAGTGAACTAACATTCCATTTGGTGGGCTTGTAGTATCACCTATATTTTTAAATAACTTATGTAGATGGATTGATCCCTTTGTCTATAAATTAAAAATATTTTTATATTGAAAAGCACAAAAAAATTCATTGATAATAAAAATAGAAGGCATCATCTTAGACATATTATCCTTCAAGTTTGGCATCACCTGACCACATAATTGGAAAAGGTATTGGAACTTGAACATCAATCCCTTAATCCATTACAAATTGACTAATAGATGCATATATCTCATGGATATTAGGCTTAGCAAGTTATGTGGACTACACTCTATGTTATCTACTTGGTTTTATAGACTCCAATCATTTTGAAAGGTTGGCATCTCAATGCTAAAAAAACTATATTCACCCTACTAGAGATTCATGGTATCCTCATAATGGGTCAACATTTATGTTTCATGGGAATTACTATGCTCACCTATGATTTTTGTGTAAGGTATAAAATGCTCAAGTACATATTCTATTTATTTATTTTTTAAGTCAAAGGGGATTATGATTTGGCCACAACTTTAGGTGGATTTTTTTATGAGACCCATTTACCTACAAGTCAACATAGAAGGTCTGTATTTATATCCCAACATAGGGATATGTCACTATATTAGTAAAAACATGCCACTTTTGCGAATATCACATAGTTAGGAGACAAGTAACCTTTAGATCATGAAATTTCATCTAAAGTTTACTTGTTTACATGGCATTTTTCATGGTTTGGCAATTTGGTAGTGATAATTAATCTTTCTCTGTAGATCCAATCCTAAGTAAAGAAAGTTGATCTAGAGATTGATAATTAGTGTCAATTGCTTCACTATTTGGGGTAACTCCATGCACATTGTGTTGGGTCCAACCCAACCCCCCTTCATCTAGGTCACTAACACCATATTAACAACCTAGATAGAGGAGAACACTAGGTAGCTTTTTAATGTGAGAAAGAAGAGAGAAACACCAAAGTTGACCACATGGTTATCATGATGTCATTTAATGTTTACAAGTGAATGACAAAACACCCTACATCCCATGATAATTTTGGAACAAGCATGGCCCGAAGAAGATGCCAACGATGACTAGGACCTTTTATACATTATTGAGCCACGTAATGTCTTAAGGTGGCCCTCAAATGAAAATTATGATGTCCACCCTTGTCTCATATTTAATAAGCCCCAATTTCCTAACTATGTAATATGATCCAGGTGGATATTGGTGGCCACCCACCTATTCCAACTGGCTCCTCGTGTCCATTTTGTATTCAACACATCTTTCTGTATTGCTTTATAATTGTGAGTTCTACACTTCTGGGGATGTCTGGAGCCTCACACATTCTCCAGGTGGATATGGGTGGCCTCTTGCCTAATCCAACTAGCTTATTTTGTATGTTTTCATATCAACAAATCTTGTTGTACTTCTAGGGTTGTTTTGGGGTCCTAAACATTGTTTTATTGACTCGCCATATTCAGACTATAGACAAAGTCAGATTCTGATGGCAGAATGTGTATCTCTCTAAAAGACCTTTCCAACGGGCTATCACACACCTAAAATGGAGGTCGTATGCAAAAGTTACGACCCTAGGAAGTTGAGGTACCAAATTACACCAACTTACCCATAAGGCCCACATGA
>CBVK0100234774.1:0-20508 GCA_900067695.1 Picea abies | reverse complement strand
AAAAGGTGCTCCCCCTCTTCGAGATCTGTTGGTTCTTCTTGTTGAATTGTTGCAGTTGCAACAATAGCAGTGGGGTCCGCGTCAATGATCTATCCTTTACTAGTATTTTCATAATCAGATTCTGAATCAGGGTTCGGCTCCTTGTCTTTGATCCCACTCACCAATGACTTTTTTTAGCGACATTCATCGGTGTTGTGGCAGGGGCTTTTGTGGAAATTGCACCATTTTCTGGTGTCCTTCTTTGTCTTCCCGTGACCCTTCTTTTCTTGTGTATTGAACTGGTTTTCAAGAGACTGTTTATTAGGGCTGTCTTTGTCATACTTTCGTTGTTGTGGATTTAAAGATCCGAAATCCCGTTTGTTCTGGTGCTTAAATTTCTGCTCGATTTTAACAGCATATCGATAAGCAACACCGAGTGATGAGATGTCCAGAAAATCCATTTCAATCTGGATGTATCCGTGTAGAACCCCACGGTATTTCAGAACCAAGTGTCACTCAAAGTCTTTGATACGCAGCTTGGTGCGCAAGGTATGGAAGGTATTGGTCAACTCCAGAACTGCTTGGCCCCTCTCTTGTCGCGGTGTGGTCCATCTCATGTATTGGTCCTCATAGTTTCCAATAGGGTAATACTGTTCCTTTACCCCATCCACAAAAAAATCCCAAGTGGGATCGACCCCATATATTTCAGACTCCTCTGTGGAACTCTAATCCCAATAAGTTTCCCACCAATGTTTGACATGGGGGAGAGCTTTAAGGAGTGTGAAGGTGATCTTATCTTTGTCGGAAAATTTGTGAACAGAGAAATAACCTTCTAGCAGATTTAACCATTTGTCTAGGGCTTCTGCATCTATCTGTCATTCAAATACAGGAATATCAAAATTAACATGTACCTTGAAAGGCGAGGTGCCTCCAAAGTTGTCGCTTGATGAAGATGTGCTTGTTGCTATTGTCAAGCGTTGAAGGATGTGGGCAAAATTCTCCATCATTTCATCCCTTTGTCGCGTGAGAGCTTGCTTAAGCAACAGACTGATAGAATTGTCTGCTCCGTCATTTTTCTTTTCTCCTGCCATTGAGGGTTTCTTACGTGTGCGAAAGCGATTTTCCTCAAGAGAGACAAGCTCGAGACCCAACTTTCTATACTCGGACCTCGTTGGGGACATGCACTGAAAAAAAAAACGATCAAGAACAGGCTGCTTTGATACCACTGATCCGGATTATTTTCGGCACAAAATGAGAGTGAAGATATAATAAATAAATGCACAAAGATATCGCGTATATCCAATAATATAACAGAAATATATCAGAGATGCAACCACAAACACAGAGATATAGTAATACACGATTTCTAATGATGAAAGAAATGTACAGAGACTGTAAAAATACAGAGTAAAAGACTTGCTAGAATGGTGGCAACTTATCTCTGAGAAGAGATGTGACGGCTACTCACATTTGCAAGAAGATGATTATAATGAGGCTATGTAGGCCTTTTTACAATAAACAGGAATTCCAAAAACACTAGACATCCAAAAACCTAACCCTAGTAGATGAAGCGTCAAAAGTCATGTGGGCCCCGTTTGGGTAAGTTAGTACATCAACTTCCTGGGGTCGTAACTTTTGCATACGATTTTGTTTTAGGTGTATGATAGCTCGTTGGAAAGGTATCGTCGAGGAGATTCATTTTGGGGGGTTTGAACAATGGTTTTGCAAATTTTCCGAACAATATGACATGAAGAAATGTTGATGAGTATCTACCCAACGAGGAGGGACATAATAAATTACAATTAAGTCTAATAATTTGTAGTGTATATATCATACACACTTCATGTGGTTAAAAGATTTTGCTTTGAATTTAAACAATACAATATTGGTTTGAATATGGGTATGAGGATTAACACGTAACAACTAATATGATGGACCTCCTTGTTTGAGATTGGGAGGTTACAAATATTTCACATTGAAGTGCATTCTAACAACTGTTAAGTTAGAATTTGGAATTGAAAATATGGAAAGATGGAGCCTCACGTATATGTGAAAACTTCCATGTATAGTTGTATCAATGTTTTCAGAATGTAATTTCGAAAATATGCAAAACAAAAATAAATACTTTGTATGTAAGAAAGATCATAAATTTTTTTATTTTACTATGAAGGAAAAAAAAATCAACTCTGACGTCTTTGATATAAAAGTATCTTGAGATGCACCGTCATGCCACTGGTCTGCATGAATAACATAAGTGAACACTATGATGCCACTGGTTTGCATTTTTTGCAAAATAAAATATATTGATGCAAAAAATCAATTAAAGTGTCATTATAAAATCCAAGGATTATAAATAATTGGACAAGTGAACCCATATATATTGAGGAGCAAGACAATGATCCTTTCACACGTTAGAATGATTGCATGCATAAGAGGGACTTGTGGAAAGGTGTCCGGTCTTGGGAGAGAGAGCCTCGAAAAGTGAAATCTCCAATATATGTATTGTATTGACAGACTTCGTGGAGGATCCAATCCATCTTTATTGCTTAAAGATGGATTCATGTGTTACTCCACGTTGTAAATTCTCTCCTTCCCATATCTTCTATCATGGTTTCTTTGTAGCAAAAGGGCTTGGGGAGGGTTGTTGTACTGCTATGTGTTTCTTTTCGATCCCAAGCTCGTGCCTATCAGAAATAATGATGAGTTGTAGGGAGGCTGAGAATGTGTGTGGGTGTAATCGGTAGTAAGTGAAGGAGGTATGATGATCAAATTGGCTACTCACTCTATTGTTGAGAAGAGTTACTCTACTTATTAGTAGTATTGGCCACTAACTACTTGGTTCAAGCTTGTCATGGTTCCGGTTGAGCGAGAGGGATGAGCACATCCACCAACCTATAGATTCATCATTGGGTGAGCAGTTCAGGCTGGAAATAATAATATGATAGTGAGGGTATGTCGCCTCACCCCTTTCAAATGTTGATTTATGTGTTATCCAGGTAGGGTTTTGTTCACCTGTGTGGTAAACTAGCTCTATTGAGGTTAACTTTGGAGCTATATCTTCATCGATTGGATCTAAATCAAGTGCATCTGGAACCATGGTGCAAAAGGAAGTTGGTACTGAAACAAGAAAGGATTCTTACTTTTCAATTGGTGTTGCTACTCTAGGTGCGAGATGTGTTGGAACTTCCTTGTTTAACTATATTAATATGTTTATGTATATTGTGTTTTACCCTTAGTACATCCAAAATATACAATCCAAAGGCCAATAAAACTCTTAGTTGGGTCGCATGGTCTTGTCATTCCAAAGAAGAAGTCAAGTCCCCTTCTTGATACCGTAATCCAAAGAAGGCCCAACCTAGACCCCATCTGGTACACCTGGAGGAGCTTAATCCATCCAAGGAGGCCTCCTAAAAGATACAGATTTTGTGCCCAATACAATAGATGAGTGCAGGTTTTTATTTCTTCAATTGATGGAGCAACATCTCTATCTCCTGGAAGTAGGAAAAGGCTTTATGGTGACCATCCCTACCCTCATTTCATTCAGAAAATAACCAGGTAAAATAGGGATGGGTACATTTTAAAAATTTATTAGAAAACCCAACTATTTGAGTGAATAGCGTATGTAGATAGCCCAGTGGAGAAGAAAGAGCCTGAGAAATCACAAGTGTCCTAAATATCCCTATTATTATTATTTAAGATATTTCCACCATCCCACTAATATTAGTTACAACACCTATCAACCTAGACAAAACTCCCACCATCCCTATTGAAAGTGGCATTAACCACTGGTTAGTTAGTAGTATTTAGCATAGGGTGTCCCAAAGCTTGACCTACCGATAGAATTCAATCATAAACCACTTCCATATCGAGGCCTTTTGATCAATAATTTGTATCTATGAAGACTGGAGAGAAAATTCCCCTCAATTAGTTGTAAGGGCCCCATTTCATTGGAGCAAAGCCAAAGAGAAAAAACAAATTATACAATTTCGAAAAGATCTACGAAACTAGAGAAGATCTCATCCGCTAACAAAGTACCCAAGCCCAGGAATAAAAGAACCTGAGAAATGGGTATAGAAAGTTTTTTCGTTTATCGAGAATGTTTTCTACTTATTACTCTATCGAGTGGGCAAATGAACGAATGGAATGGAGGGGATAGCCTTTTATATTGACTCCTTAACATCGAGGGTACTCTGGTGTTCGGTTTTTTCCCATTTAAAACACTTGCTCCATCATTTCATTTTCTCTTCTGACATTTTGACAATGTTATTCACTCATTGTGATTTATCCAGTTGAAATCACCTCTAAATATTTCTTCACATTAAACTCCTTGACTCGATGAATGAAGTTAAGGGAGGGGTCCATGTAACTTGAAAGGTCTTATCGTTCTAGGGCTGATTTTTTTTCCTAGCAACCTTCTTGCATGGGATTTGCATTATGAACATGTGTATATTTAGCCTGTGGTTTATGTTCTTGGTGCATGCTAGGTCTTTCACCTGAGTAGTAGGTGTCTCCTGAATGATGCTCTTCATTGGATCATGGGTAGTTTTTGTCATGCTGACAAATTGTGTTTGGTTGTTTCTTTTCTTTATCATCGTAATTCTTGAAATTCTCCAACTTTATGGAAGAATCCACATTCAGTTCCAAACGGAAATTAAAAAATAAGAAAGGGGTTGGATGTCGTTATTAACCCTTGATGGACCCGACATCCTTGAGCGATAACCCCATCGTAGCTATTTTTTGTCTCTAGTTTCGAAGTTCCATCCTGTTTTGTCCGGTTCCCTGGTGCAGATGTTGTTCTAGCGAGAGAAATGATAGAAGTGCAAGGCTTCATTCTATCTCACCCAATAACTAGAAGATTTTACTACTGCGTAGGCATTCGACCTAGATGAAATTCTAGTGAAGCTTTGATTTACTTGAGAATTGGGAATTAAAGGGAATAAAAGGGAATAAAAGTTGTTTTTGGGTGTCCAAAGCAACACTTGATGAATTATTTCCTTTCTCCGAACTCTTCTGGTATAAAAAAGCTTCTAAAACAAGAGCAGAGTCAAAGAAGAAGCATACCTCAAGTTCAAGATATGTTCCCAAGTGCAGGTTCATAATATGTTCCCACGTGCAGGAAGAGTCGATCCAAGGGCGTTGAAGGAAGCTTCTTGATCTGGGAAACTTCTCGAACTGAGTGTTCGATACCTGACACCAAGATCCTACTATAATTCACATTGTAATGTTCAAATGTATCCAATGCTCAACTATGCTAGCATATTTCATTGTAATGTTCAAATGTATCCAATGCTCAACTATGATACCATATTTCATTGTAATGTTCAAATGTATCCAATGCTCATCTATGCTACTAGATTTCACAGACTATAATTATCAAATGTAAATGTATGTAATGTCTCCCACCTCTTGATGAAGAGGTTTTGGAAGACTTAGTGGTCTAGCCATCCCCACTAGACCATAGTCTCATGCAACATGGGGAAAGGTCAACCAAACTAATGTTATATTTTGAAGTTGACTTAGGAAAAGGGAAAAGGGGAAAAAAGTAACTCAATGAAGAATTAGAACACTAGAGGTTGAGTTAGGAGTTGAACCTAGGGGTTAAACTAACTCAACAGGGAAAGAGAATGGAAGTATAAAAGAAAGGCTAGGGTGCACCTTTCAGTCATCTTGGATATTTGGTATTTGCTTGTTGAGCTCTTGAGCACATAGTTTTGAGGGTTTTGAGATTACAAACCCTAGAGAACAACTCAGTGGTGAAAGATTCCACTCACCTTGTTCCAAGCTTGGTCTCGGAGATGAAATAATCCACCCACACCATTCAGGAGGGAAGCAGGGTTGTACCACTTAGCATTTTTCAGCAGGGGGCACCATTGCTTGAGGAGGAGTTCAATCGAGCTTTGTGATAGAGCCTTGAGACATTCTAGCACTTGGGTTTTTCTTACAGGACCTTGCTCATTAGTTTGGAGGTATTTTGGAGGAGTTACTTCGGCCAGATTATTAGCTACATATTTGGGACGACTTTGAGAGAAGGAGGGTGTATTGGTGATTAAAAAATCATCAGATCTAGGCAGTTCTACCTCAGATCTGATTGTGAAACTTCTCCTAGTGACTTGTGGCAGCCCGATCTATCATCCTAGGGAGTTTCATGAGTTTTGGAGGCTTCCTTCACTTGGGACGAATTATTGGCATTTTAGGACTTCAGGAGGGTGCAATCTTGATTAGGGTTTCAACAGTTTGGAGGGGAAGGACTTGGTATTTGGGCTTCATACTTCAGAGAGGGATTTCCCTTGTCCTGATCTATCTCTTAGTGGAGTTTGGCATTGTTTGGAGTTCTCCTTCAGTTGGGTCGAAACCTTGGCCTTCTCATCCTTCCAGCAGGATGTGCCAGCAGCTAGGGGGGTTGGACGTAACCCTAGGTCCTTTGTGTTTGGTACTTCATCGCATATTCAGCCTTTGGAGGCTCATTTTGTATTGCCGGGAGCATTTTGTAGCAACTCATATCTTCTATCTTGAAGCCATCTAATGTTATTCCAGATCTTCTTCTATATTATATCAGGTTCTTTCTTTTCATAATAAAAAGGTCAGATCTGTGCTTTGGAGTTCCATATCTTGTGTATTGTTTAGATCTTGCATTGTCTTTAGTATATCTTCATGAATTGTGTTGAATAACTGAACATAGCCCTAAGGCCGAAATCTGAGAGGCCAACTTGTATACACAACACATCAAACAATTAATTCAGTGGTTAGCTAGTGTTCCCAGGCAAAAAAAAATGGCTTGGGAACATTACAGTGGTATCAGAGCATGATCCTCCCATCCTGTGAGGATTAGCGTATGCATAAGTTTAGTGGTATCTATATGGGAAGAAGGAAGAAACAGACAAGTGAAACAAAAGCTGAGATAGAGGGTTCAGGTGATGACGTTGAGCCACAAGGCTTGGCATTCTTAGCACAAGAGTTCCATAAGTCCATAAACCAGACAGACAGTACATTGGTCAACCACTTAAAGGAGTACCATGAAGCAAGCCGTAGGGGATAGGGCGAAATATTTGAGACCTTGAGGAAGGTAGATGCAAACAAGACAAGGATAACAATATTGTTGATGGATATGAGTCACAAGGGAAAAGGTCCAGAGGCGTTTGACAAGAGGGAGACGAGTGGATCTCATGGAGGGAACATGTATCATCCATAGCATATTCCCTATCATCAGTTTAAGGGGAGCCGTGGAGGGGGAGCACCACATGGAAAGACGGGTAGCAGGGCTACTCCTAGACCATACTTGCCCACGTTCACAGATGAACCTACACGGCATGACCCCATAGATGACTTTGTTGAGTAGATGGTGCAATGTACCAGGGAGTGCAACAATTTGAGTATGACAGTTCAGAGGCAGATGACCCTAGATGAATACTGTCAACTCAAATTCAAAAGAAAACCTAAGCCGAACCACACAGGCAACTATGAGTTTAAGAGCAAGGCTGGGAAGATGGAGATTCCCTATTTTGATGGATCGGCCAAGATCACTGCACAGGCATGGGTACATAAACTAGACACTTATCTGCAGCTTAACCCTATGAGGGAGATGGAGGCCATCAAGTTTGCCACCATGTACTTGGATGGCAAAGCTCATGATTGGTGGTATCATGGATTGACCACATTGGGCCACAATCAGATAGTGGCATACACAAAGTTTACTCAGAGACTCATTGACGGGTTTAACTAGAGGAATCCTGAGTTACATTTCCAAGAGCTCACACAACTCATACAGACAGGAGCACCAGAGGTGTACATTGAAGAATTCCAGAGGCTAGCAGTCATGGTGTAGGATGTGTCACAGACCTCATGATGCTCTTCACTGAGGGGTTGTTGGAACTTTTGAAGGGTTGGGTAAAGGCTTTTAGGCCTACCAACCTACAGGATGCTATTTGGAGGACGAGAGACTTAGGACCAGCTACAAAGACGAAATTTGTGCCTAGACCACCTCTTAACATAAGAGGAAGAAACCAGAGACCTCCAATGAACCCAAGAGGGCGTGACCCAAAGGGGTTTGATAGGAGAAGAGGTAGGATGGACGAGAATACTAGAAGAGAACTAAGGAGGAAGAAACTATGCTACACATGCAAGGAGCCATGGAACCCATCCCATAATGCATGGGCCGTGGCCAAGTGCATTACATAGAGGTGACATACGACAATGAAGAGGATGAGGATTTCAGCCACATCCAAAACATAGAGGCAGACACCACCAAAACTGCAGAGGAGGAGGCTATAGGTCATGATAGTATGGCAGGAGAGAGAGCTACTTTTCCATCCATCAGTGGAGTGCCCAAGTATAACACCTTCAGAATCAGAGGATTTTTTCAAGGGAAAAAGGTGTCAGTGTTGATTGATGGGGGAGCCTCTCACAACTTCATTGACTCAACATTGCTACAGAGGAGGCATATACCCACAGTTGAATTTGAAGGATTCAAGGTGGAGGTAGTAGGTGGAAGCACCATGCTTTGTAACATGTACATTCCAGGCATGAAGATTACATTGGGTAGGCATGATTTGGTACGTGATGTTTATGTGATGGATCTTCCGGACACAAACATAATCCTTGGAGTATAGTGGCTCAATACGTTGGGGCCTATCGCCACCAACTACAAGACCATGGAGATGTCTTTCACAGAGGAGAGTGGACGAAAGGTAGTCCTCATAGGCATGAAAGGTAACTTGACCAAGGTAGTCATGGCTAAGAGGATGGAGGCCATTTTCAGGAGAGAAGAAATCAAGTATGTTGCTGACTGCAAGATTTCGGCACGTGTGGACAAAAAGGGGAAGATTCACTACACACCATAGATTCACGAGATCATTGACAAACACAGTAAAGTGTTTGGACCCATCCCACCAGGTGTTCCATTCGACAGAGGAATTGAGCATATCATTGATTTGGAGGAAGGAGCAAAGTGAGTCATCACCATGCCTTACAGACACCCAAATAAGTACAAGGACGAAATAGAGAAGGCAATCAAAGAACTCTTGGATATGAGACACATCAGACCAAGTTCCAGCCCTTTTGCCTCTTTAGCGGTGTTGGTTAAGAAAAAGGATGGAACCATGTGCATGTGCATTGACTTCATGACACTAAACAAGAAAACAATAAAAAATAGGTACCCCATACCAAGGATTGATGAGCTGTTGGACTAGCTTCATGGGGCTGTCTATTTCACCAAAATTGACATGCGCTCTGGCTAACATCAAATCAAGATGAGGGAGGATGACATCCCAAAAATTGCTTTCATGTGTCACTACGACCACTATGAGTTCTTAGTGATGCCCTTTGGCTTAACCAGTGCCCCAACCACGTTCTAGTCATGTATGAACCATGTTGTCAACAAATAGTTACGAAAGCATCTTCTTGTTTTCTTTGATGACTTGCTGATCTATAGCAAGACGTGGGAGGAGCACCTTCAGCATGTGGACCAGATCTTGATTATCATGGAGGAGCAATCTTTGTATGCTAAGGAGTCCAAATGTGAGTTTGGAATGACAGAGGTCCTCTACCTGGGACACATTATTGGAGTTAAAGGGGTACAAGTACACCAGGAGAAGATTCAAGCTATAGTGGAGTGGCCTACACCTAAAACCCTTACAGAGTTGAGGGGATTTCTAGGCATTTGCACTTATTACAGGAAGTTCGTCAGAGGATTCTCACAACTTTGTGCACCTTTGATCGATTTGACCAAAAAGGGAGCTTTCAAATGGAGTGAGGAAGCCCAGTTTACATTCGACAAGATGAAAAAAGTGATGAGCACATGCCCAGTCTTAGCCCTACTAAATTTCAGCCAACCTTTCACTTTGGAGTGTGATGCTTCAGGAGAAGGTATTGGGGCCATACTGATGCAGAATAGGCACCCTCCTACCTATGAGAGCCAAAAACTCAGGGGACTTGAGTTACTTTACACCATCTATGACAAAGAAATGTTGGCCATCATGCACGCTTTGGCCAAATTCAGGAAATACCTAGTAGGTGCACGGTTTGTGGTAAAATCATATCACAACAGCCTTAAGTACTTCTTGGAGCAGAAGGATTTGAATGAAAGGAAACAGAAATGGGTAAGCATAATACATGCCTATGACTTTGACATTGAATTTGTCAAAGGGAAAAACAATGTGGTGGTAGATGCATTGTCCCAGAGACCATCAATCTATGCTATGATAGATGTATTAGTTGATTGGAAGGACCTCCTTGTGGTGGAATACTCAAAAAATCAGTTCGCCTGTCAGGTGATGGATGGGCAAATACAGGATGATAGCTTCCAGGTCATCGATGACATCATCTATTACAAGGGACAAATCTTTTTGGTTCTTGAATCAACCTTCAAGGCTAAGGTATTACAGGCATGTCATGACTCACCGGTGGCAGGACACCAAGGGATTGGCAAGACATAGAGGCAAGTGAGGGAAAGGTTCTCATGGAAGGGCCTCAAAGAGGATGTGTTGAATCACGTCAAGGTGTGTACTACTTGTCAGGAGAATAAGGATGAGCACACTCACCCAACAGGACTACTACAACCCCTACCCATTCCAAAGCACAAATGGGAGAGCATCTTCATGGATTTCATCACAGGGTTGCCAAGGGCCCATGATAAGGATTGCATTTTCGTAGTAGTGAACAGGTTTACGAAATTTGCACACTTTTTCTCCATCACTACAGACTTTAGTGCAACACAAGTGGCTGAATTGTTTTTCAGAGAGGTCTCTAGACTACATGGGCTACCCAAAACCATTGTTAGTGACAGGGATAGCCGATTCATGAGTACGTTTTGGCAGGAGTTATTCAGGCTGGTTGGTACGACTTTGACCCTTAGCACTAGTTATCATCCTCAGACGGATGGGCAGACCGAAATAATCAATAAATGGGTGGAAGGCTATCTCCGAAATTATGTAGTCGGGCAACAGAAGGCTTGGGTTAGGTGGCTACACTTGGGGGAATACTGTTACAACACCACCCATCACATGTCCATAGGCATGACCCCATTCATGGTGTTGTACAGTTATGACCCACTATCCTTCACAGAGATTGCCTTTGGTGACAACAGAGCCCCAATGGTATAGGATTGGGTACAACTTAGCCAGGACATTCTCAGGGAATTGAAGGATCACCTACAGAGGGCACATAATCAACATAAGGATCAAGCAGACAAACACAGGGTAGAGTGTACCTTTGAGGTTGGTGACTTAGTCTACCTAAGGCTCCAACCGTACATACATGCTTCTATTAAAATAAGTGGAGAAGGATAAAAGCTCCAACCTCGTTTCTTTCAACCCTACAGGATCAACAGAAAGGTAGGGGTCGTGGCTTATGAGCTGGAGATCCCACAGGGTAGCAGGATCCACAATGTTTTCCACGTGTCATCCCTGAAGAAGGCCCTGGTCCAACACATCACCCCCCTTGAGGTGTTGCCACCTCTAGATTAAGAGGGGAAATTGGTGCTAGTACTGGAGGAGATATTGGAGGTACGGGAGAAGAAACTATGCAGGAGAAGCATCCAAGAATACTTAATCAAATGGAAGGATCTGCCCATTGAAGATGCCACGTGGGAGAATGAACAGGTAATGAGGGAGACAGGTTCGAAATTGCTTGTGGGCAAGCAATTTCTAGCAGGGGAGACTGTAATGTCCCCCACCTCTTGATGAAGAGGTTTGGGAAGACTTAGTGGTCTAGCCATCCCCACTAGACCATAGTCTCATGCAGCATGGGGAAAAGTCAACCAAACTAATTTGTTCTATTTTGAAGTTGACTTAGGAAAAGGGAAAAAGGGCAAAAAGTAACTAAATGAAGAATTAGAACGTTGGAGGTTAAGTTAGAAGTTGAACCTAGGGGTTAAAATAACTCAACAGGGAAACATAATGGAAGTATAAAGGAAAGGCTAGGGCGCACCTTTCATTCATCTTGGATATTTGGTATTTGCTTGTTGAGCTCTTGAGCACACAATTTTGAGGGTTTTGAGATTACAAACCCTAGAGAACAACTCAGTGGTGAAAGATTCCACTCACCTTGTTCCAAGCTTGGTCTCGGGGTGAAATACTCCACCCACACCATTCTACATTCATCACAGGTTCCATCATCTATTCAAGAGGGTAGCAGGGCCGTACCAATTAGGGTTTTTCAGCAGGGGCGCACCATTGCTTGAGGAGGAGTTCGATCCATCTTTGTGATAGAGCCTTGAGACATTCTAGCACTTGGGTTTTGCTTGCAGGACATTGCTCATCAGTTTGGAGGTATTTTGGAGGAGTTACTTCGACCAAATTGTTAGCTACATATTTGGGACGACTTTGAGAGAAGGAGGGCATATTGGTGATTCAAAAATTGTCACATCTAGGGAGTTCTACCTCAGATCTGATTGTGAAACTTCTCCTAGTGACTTGTGGCAGCCCGATCTATCATCCTAGGGAGTTTCAGGAGTTTTGGAGGCTTCCTTCACCAGGGTTGAATTATTGGCATTTCAAGGCTTCAAGAGGGCGCAATCTTGATTTGGGTTTCAACAGTTTGGAGGGGAAAGACTTGGTATTTGGGCTTCATACTTCAGAGAGGGATTACCCTTGTCCTGATCTATCTCTTGGTGGAGTTTTGCATTGTTTGTATTTCTCCTTTAGCTGGGCTGAAACCTTGGCCTTCTCATCCTTCTAGCAGGATATGCCAGCAAATAGGGGGGTTGGACATAACCCTAACTCCTTTGTGTTTGGTACTTCATCGCATATTCAGCCTTTGGAGGCTCATTTTATATTGCCGGGAGCATTTTGTAGCAGCTCTTATCTTCTATCTTGAAGCCATTTGATGTTATTACAGATCTGCTTCTATATTGTATCAGGTTCTTGCTTTTCATAATAAAAAGGTCAGATATGTGCTTTGGAGTTCCATATCTTGTGTATTGTTTAGATCTTGCATTGTCTTTAGTATATCTTCATGAATTATGCTGAATAACTGAACATACCCCTAAGGCCGAAATCTGAGAGGCCAACCTGTATACACAACACATCAAACAGTTAATTCAATGGTTAGATAGTGTTTTGAGGCGAAAAAAATTGACTTGGGAACATTACAATGTATCCAGTCCTCATTTGTGCTACAAGATTTAGAAAATATGAAAATAACAAGGTTACGAGGAAGTTGTGGGAAGCATTGATGAAAGCGACAACTGTGGGAAGTGGTGATGAAGGCGACACCGATAAGATTTAAAAGCATATAGAGAACCCATTCACCGATGTCGACCAGATTTAAAATCATACATAGAACTGAATCACGGATGTGTTCCCAAAGGATTTGCAACTGACATGAATTGACATGAATTTAAGTAGTAGATGGGAAATATAATAGAAAAAATTACATTGCGTCGGAGCATTTTGAACCTCTTACTTAGATGAACTTGTTACTTAGGTTATGTAATAATGAAAAGAATAATAAAAATTGAATACTGCAAATCATACTAAAAAGTTAGGATAGGGAATGAAAAATTACCTTAAAGTTAGGATAGTGAATGAAAAATTGACCTGAATTTATTAAAAGTCAAACATCAACTAATGCTCATTCAACCCTCGAATGTTATAGTCCCTATTTGCCTTAACATACTTTAAAATATTTATATACAAGTTATCTCAAATACACATATTAATATTAAATTGAAGAGTAATCCATCTTCTTAAATTTAATAATAAATACTGAAACATTTAAATTAAAATATGTACAAATATTAGTATGAAAAGTTAATGATATAGTTTATATTTAAATAAGAAATAACATGCTTCGAAATATTTATAAACAAATTAGTTCAAATATACATATTAATATTAAATTGAAGGGTAATTCATCTTCATGATGATACACTCATCATATTTAAAAAAAAAATCAAAATTCTTTTATATAAGTTTATTCAAATCACGTTTTAATATACATGTTAATGTCAAATTTAGTGTTTATCCATTTTCATGATAATACTTTTAATTATCTCAATGAATAAGAGATAAGAGATATGTATTTATTTGTGTAATTAAAATTATCTCATTGAATAAGAGATATGTATTTATTTATTTAATTAAAATTATTTATTTTTTACTAAAAAAAATATAAATATATTTTTGCTTTGAGTAGGTTGGGTGGGACATGATCATTGTTATTAAATTAATTTTTACAAGGAAAGGTAACATGTTTGTAGTCCTTGAATTGAATTGAATTTTATTTATTTCATTTTAGTAAAATGTGCTTTTAAGAATACATTTCTTTACATTTGCATACATACATATCCTAATATATTTAATCAAACCAAATCAACTAGTTGTTAAAGTTAAAGAAATGAAAGTACCCAATTTTTTTTGTCAATAATAGTTAAGGTTGTAGAAACTCAATATTCTAAATACATATTGAGCAATTTGACAAATATCTGCACTATTGCTCCTCCTTTTGTATTGGGGTTGAATTTAGACTACTATGATTTCATAAATAATCGATACACCATCTGAAAACCAAGGCTTCTTGCAAGTAATTTATTTTTTATCTAACCTCAGATGGGGTGCCAGTGCATTGAGGGGAGGAGGCAACACGTGGGCAGGTTAGCTAGGGAAGGCGCCCCCACGTGCTCTCATCATAGCTTCAAGTCCCAGTCCTTTCTCTTTATAATGGGAAGGTACAAAGTACAACGTGGTTTCTATAAGCAAGCGAGGGTCATTTTGGTGAATTTGACACTGGACATCTCTCATTTTCCTCTCTTTACCATGAATTTCCCACGCAACGTCATGATGGTCGATCCTCAATCGAATTCAACGATGTATGTAAAGAAAGGTTGGGGTTATGGGGAATGTTGTGATACTATTGTTTGCTCGACTCTACGGTTAAGAATTTCATTTGTTCGTTGGGTGTTGTGGCTCTTTGGGGTTTCGTTAGAGGGTCTGGTGCTTCCTCTTAGTATGGCTCCTCACTGGAGTAGGAAGGGAAAAGCCCCAACGCATTCTACCAAGGTGGTAGTTGAGGCCGAGGTTGTCACGATGGATTTTCATCCTGCATTGGTCCACAATCCCAGGTCTTTATGCACAACATTGAGGAAGATTTGAAAGTGATAAGGGTCTATGTTGAGGATTCTAAGGTGGATAATAAAGCATCCCTCTTCGTTCTGGACTTGGGGTCTAGCATTGCAAGAAACACTAAATTTTTTCGGACCATAGAGCTCTATTGGCACACCAAGGATTTCGTTGCCCAGGAAATGCTAGCCAAGGAGCTTGGATTCAAGGTATTGAGGAAAAGAATAGAGGCCATCAAAGCATAACACAAACTATTTCTCTCTCTTGTTTCATAGTTGGTGAAAAATAATGGTGGGCTCATCCAGATATTTCAGGTAATTCAGATTCAGGGCCCAGGATCACCAAGCGAGAATGGAAGAAGGTAAGGCCCCAATGGCCCATTCAAAGGTTCCTTGACATATTCCCACAGACTAGTCACTCTTTTTTTCTCATTTTAGTCAATTTAGGCTTTTCTTGGTTTGTATGGTACAAGATCATAGTTAAGCTTTTTGATAGTTTTAAAGTTTCTTTGTTATATATTATTAAGACTTTATTAGTTGGTCTGGTTTCCCTCTGGCACTGATATCATGCCTAGGTGGAGCCATTCACCTTGGCCTTTGATTTTTTTTTATATTTTTGTTTCTAGCTATATAATATAAAACCAAAAAAGCTTACCTACAAAAAAAAAACTTATGTTATATCTACCAAGCAAGCTAACTCCATAGTGAAAAACCACATGCATAGAGACGGATAACATTGTTAGCATTGCTTTCTCCAAAAAAGACCCTCGATCACTTGTATCTATGCATGGGGAGAACATAGGTTGATGAACCTACAAATCCTACCATATGAGAGAAGAGAGTCCTCCTTTTTGATCCATGTTGAATCGATCTTAAAGAGAGAAGATTTTATCATCATAAAATCTATTTCAATACACCACAAGATGGACACATCTGAATGATTGTTGTTTCACACACTCACCCACACAACACATCTCAAAAAAGAGGATGGCACGACAATAGAACACAATCTTCTCCACACAAAATGTTGAGACTACCCCCCTAACACACACTAAAAAGAAGTTGGTTGAAGAAGAATTATACTAAGATAGATTACTCAAATGGAAATTATACTAAGAGTATTGTTATTGAAATGGAAATATATATATCATTTTATCAATCAATAAAAACATAATAATCAATCAATAATTATATATGTATATGAAGTCCTTCAAAATTATTTAAATTTTTATAATTATTTTTTAATTTAAGTTTTTATGCATATATAAATTTCTTTTAAAAATTGAAATATTTTTTTAATCTTTTATCTTTCTATATATATTATAATATTTCAAATATATTTTTAATTATAAATATTAAAGTTTAATTCTATTCAATTTTGAATGGTCACCTATGCCACATCATTAAAATTACAAATCCATGTATACAAATATTTATAGGAGGATCAAATTCGAGGGTCATTTTAAAAGACATCTCATGGGTAAAATTTAGGAGGATCAAATGGGTCATTTTAAAAGACATCTCATTCAAATTGAGATTTAAATTTTCAGAATTATATTTTGATATATTTTTTCATGATCCGAATTGATGGAAATGAGGCTTAAGAAATTAGTTAAGAGTCACTATCAATATAACGTTCCTATTTCATTAGAGAAAAAGCAAAAAGAGGAAGTGGACATGGAGATGTTAAGTCCAACTCCTTAGAAAATCTAAAAGTTCATAAAAAAACAAATATAACGTTCCTATTTTATTAGAAAAAAAGCTAAAAAGTAGTGGGCAGGGAGATGTTATTTACAGCTCCTCCTCATTAAACCATATAATTTAAGAAAACAAAAAAGCCATTAATATCACGTTCCTATTTCATTAGAAAAAAAGCAAAAAGAGGAAGTGGGCAGGGAGATGCTAATTCCAACTCCTTAGAAAATCTAAAAGTTCATTAGATAAAAAAACAAAAACAAATATAACGTTCCTATTTCATTAGAAAAAAAAAGCGAAAAAGGAGTGGGCAGGGAGATGTTAGTTACAGCTCCTCATCATTAAACCATTTCATGAAAACAAAAAGCCATTAATGTAAGTTGGTGAAAAAGCACAAAAACAAAAAGGCATTAATATAAGCCGTTGGATGTAGGTCGAACCTGATCTCAAGGTAGATAGCAGTGCATAGTTTAATATGATATGATCTCAATGTAGGTTGGCGCAGTAGACACATACCATCTTTATCTCGGTGAACGTGCTGCGGTACTGCAATGCATTCGATTTTCTGGAAAGAGGGCAGAGGGCACTGCAATTCATTCGATTTTCTGGAAAGAGGGCACTGCAATTGTCATTTGGGTGGGCGCAGAATCGGATATCATACATGCCATTTTTATCATTCTTTAATGGGCGAACAAACTGCAATTGTATGTACTTTTATTCATTCTATAATTTCCGCTTCTGTGGCTTGAAGAGGTTGGATTTTCTAGAAATAGGACGCTGCAATTGTCTGTATTTATATTAATTCTATGATTTCAACCTCTGCAATGAATATTTATCTGTACAGGTGATATCGTCTTTTCATATTCACAGGGTATGTAGTATGTGAACCTCTGCAATGAATATTTATCTGTACAGGTGATATCGTCTTTTCATATTCACAGGGTATGTAGTATGTGACTATAAATTTTCATCTTCATAGAATTTATGTGGTTTTCTGTCTCTCTTATCTTATTTTTCTATTATCAACACATGGTCATTATATTTTTCCTTAATGGTTGAGTTTACACATTTTTGCTTTCTCTCTGTTATCAATGCATAACTGATGTTTTTTTAGTTGATTTCTCTCATGTTTGAGTTTACAAATATTTGCATGACATAAAATGGCTTTGCTGCCATTTATGAAGATATATTATTTTTTACAAATAATGAGGTACTAGTTACAACCCATTTGAATTAATTAATAAAAAATATTTTTCCTCAATTTCTTTTCACAGAGTTCTGAGTAGCCATATTCATTAATTAGAAACGTTGAGAGATCTGTATATCATGTCTTAATTAATAAGAGTTATTTTTCCTCAATTTCTTTTCAGAAAGTTCTGAGTAGCCATATTCATTAATTAGAAACGTTGAGAGGATGAGGATTCTGTATGTCACAAAAATAATCGAATCTAAAAGGGTTTGTGTGTTGATATCATTTCTGGGTAATATTGACATCTCATTTCTTCCAGCCTGGTTAGACCTTAGAATTTGATGTAAATTTTACAAAGGCGGATATAATTCTGTATAGTTTTATTTATGTTATTATATGTTACTAAATAGCAGTTCAATTCTACTCATTTTTACTTTTTTAGTTCATTTGATCTGGTTGGAATGGGTTTTCTTTTTTACAGGTGATCGAGAAAAAGCAGAAAAACTGGAGCTCATGCAATGGAAAGAATGGATCGATTTTCTTGTTTTTTTAAACTGGAGCTCATACAATGAAAAGAATGGATGGGATTTTTTGTTTTTTTAAACTAGACCTCATACAATGGAAAGAATGGATGGGATTTAATTTTTTTTTTTAATATTTTGCTTCTGTTAATTGAATAAATTTTTTCCTACATGGTTGGTGTTGTGTATGGTTGTCCTTTCTTCTGTTTATTTTTATTTTTTTATTTTCATTTATTTATTTATTGCGGGCTGGCCCCTGTTTTCTCTTTTACTCTGTTTTGCCGTAAGTTGTTTTTGCTTGTCTGCTTGTTTTAATTAAACTCTTCCTTCTTTCATTTACTTCTGGAGCCATCCCTGTCCGGTCCACTCTACGGCAACCAACTCCAACTGCAACACCGAGCTCTAATCAGGTTATAATTTGATTTAATTAAGTTGGTTTAGATTTAATAGAAATATCTTTTTCTTTAAATATATATATATATATGATTCATTCTTAATTTATTCTGATAGTGCAACTGCAACACCGAGCTCTAATCAGGTTATAATTTGATTTAATTAAGTTGGTTTAGATTTAATAGAAATATCTTTTTCTTTAAATATATATATATATATTATTCATTCTTAATTTATTCTGATAGTGCAATATTATTAGTACTCAATTGATGGTAGTGCAGCTTTATTGTACTAGACTAACTATGGATGAATTAATTGATTTAAGGTGATTTCAGCCTTCACTTCTTCTATACTAGTTGAATTAAGGGTGAATTCATCCCATTTAGCCATGGATGAATTAATTGACTTAAGGTGATTTCAGCCTTCACTTCTTCTATACCCTTGAATTAAGGGTGAATTCATCCCATTTCTTCTCTAACTCCTTTTTCGGGTAGGCAGGTAGATATGTTATAAAATTATATAAAAAAATTATATTTTTTTAAATCATGTCTAGTTTCTTTGCATATCATTTGTATAACATATTAGACTCTTCTCTTACATGTAACACACTATTTTGGATACAGGTCTCAAGAATTTGTCTAAACTTACGTTAACTTCTGTTATCTTTTGATCATAACAGAGAGCATTCTGGATGCAGGTCTCACGAATCTTCTGTTAACTTCTGATCATAATAGAGAACGAGTTTAAAGAGTGCTCGAGAGGAATCTAGAGATAAGGAGTTTTGGTTGTGTTAGTTTATATTAGAGTTGGGCATATGCCTTTAATGGTATAATAGTAGTAACTATGATTTGAGAGTTTTAACTCAAACTCTAAATACAATAGTAGTAACTATGATATGAGAGTTTTAAGTCAATTTTTAAATGCAGAAAGAAAAGTTAGTATTGTTAATGTTACAATTTATATTCATATTAGTTGAGTTATGTAAATAATAATAGTTTATTTTTAACCTTATAACTATATAAATAATATTGGTTTATTTTTTAACCTTATAACCTTATAACTATATAAATAATATTGGTTTATTTTTTAACCTTATAACTATACAAATAATATTGGTTTATTTTTTAATCTTATAACTAGAAACATGATTAGAATCACATAATTTCTACCACTACAGCTTGAAGAATTGGATTTTCAGGAAAGTGGGCGCTCCAATTCTCTGTATACATATTCCATAATATTTATTTGTGCAGATGATATGTATTTCATACTCCATGGTATGTACTTTGCTACTACTATAAATTTCCATCATCCCAGAATTTGCAACCCAATTTATATTGTTATTGGTCCCTCTTATTTCTCTAATATTAATACATGATCATTATATTTTTCCCTATTGGTTAAGTTTAGAATTTTTTGCATTCTCTTGTATCAATTCATATTCCATGTTTTTTTAGTTAATTTCCCTACTAGTTGAATTTACAAATTTGTATGTTTTGCCGGACATACAAATTTGTGAAATGCTCAACACATTGATATATATATATGCCCATACAAATTTGTATGTTTTGCAGGACATACAAATTTGTGAAATGCTCAACACACACACACACACACACACATATATATATATATATGCGCATTTTCTAGAAAATGAGGTACAAGTAGTTACAACCCAT